>OZ017784.1:13989201-14049132 GCA_963969325.1 Lycopodina hypogea | reverse complement strand
GTGTGTGCGTGCGTGGTGTGCGTGCATGCATGCATGCATGCCTATATATGTGTGTGTGCATGCACATGAGTGTGTGTGCTGTGTCTCTGTGTGGTGTTTGTAGTTTTAACATACTTTCTGTTCATTGTGCAAATCCTAAAATGCCATAAGTGCTACTGCCATATAAGTTTATATTGGGTCTATGGTAGTGACTATGTCATTATACAAATGTTTTCATGACCCCTAAGAAAAATTGTAAAACTTGACAAAGAGTGAGGGAAGGGATGGCAGTTCAATCGAAATGATGAATTTGTCATTCCTTGCATGACTAAACAATCCTTACATGACTGCCTCAGATCTATATTTTATCACTTCTGTATAATCACTCTGTGCTATCATTTTCATTATGAGTTGCAAACTCATATTGATGTTGTTTAAATGAGAATCAATAAATTAAAGTATATACCTTACAGGCCTGATTTCTTTTTTTGAGAATCACAATACATGTACACTGGCTAGTTGAGTTCACTTTTAATTGTGGTTGATAATAAATGATAGCTGTGATCTTTTGTTGCAACCTTGGTAGTGTTGTGTGTGTAAAAGTGATTAATGATAAATGCAAACCCTCAACTAAATAAATTGCAACCCCTCAACTAAATGAAGTGCAATATACATTTAAAAATTTAGAATAATTTTTTTGTTATTTGTTTACCTCTCATTTGTATTTTCGAATTGTGTTGTATTATTTGGATTTCAAAGGTGAGAGTTTGATATTTGTTAGTTCCTAAAAATAAAAAAAAGAAAAAATGTCAGTATCCAGGTGAATATCTCAATTCTGTTTCATCAGGTTTAATCGAGCTGCATTGAACATACCTATAGTCTGAGGCTGAGTGGCTGAAGGCTAGTATTACTACCAAATGAACCTTATTGTGGGAAGAAGTGAAACTTTTTTCATGGCGTTTCCTTTATTCTATCATGTAGAAAAGAGGTTTAAAGCTGTGGTGGCACAGATGCATAAAGTGGGCTATTCATTGGCTTGAAGTTTAATAAGAACTACAAGTGGGAAACTGGTTTCCAAACTAGAAGTGTTGTTTGATGTTTTAATAAAGACTGATGTACACATGCATATAGTTACATACACACATGGATGCACCATTAAGTACAAAGGGAGAGGGGGTGAGGAGGTTAAGAAAATCTGGGGGGGGGGGGGGAGGAGCAGACCCCAAAACGGTAGGGAACAATGGTTTAGATGAAGGCCAACTGATTCATTTTACTAATTATTAAAGGTAAACTGAACTAGTAAAAAAAAATTTTTTACTTGTATGATCTTGTTCTTGATGCATAACCCGGTACAATTTTTTTTGGATATTTTTGGTCTAATGTTCATAAAGAAAACTTAGCTTCAAAAATATACTTCCTGTGGGGGTGTAATTTATCAATAACATCAAAAGGGGGACAGCTGCAGCTAGAACTCAATTTAAGTGATACGCTACTTCAACAATTCTTGGAGTCAGGAAGCCAAATTCTTCCGGTAAGTCCTGGAGTGGCAGAAGAACATTGATACCTAGCGAGATAGCAACTGCAGTAGAGGTACAGAGTAGCCAATCTGAAAAAACAGCTTTTCTGAATGAATAATGAAGACATCCCTTTGGAGAGTGCAATAAATTCTCATAATTTCATAGCCTAATGACACCATTCCCATTTAGCTTCATCCAGGTTAATTTTTTTTTATTTAAACTTGGTTATAACAGCTAGTAACTGCCCTAATGATCAAACTTCATATAATACTAGCAAAAAAACCAGCCGTTTGATGGGCTGTAGTCACAAAAATATCTGCTTTGATAACATATATTGTAGACCTTTAAAACAAAAGTGAACACATACCATTTTAAATATTTCTAACAGTACACACAAAGAGGAAGAGGTGTGGCCAGATGGGATCCACCCCATGTTATTCGCATAGTCAAGTTGGGTCTGCATGCCAAAGTTTTAGGTCTGTAGTTGCATTCTTTTTTTAGGGTAAAAGGACCATTTTTGGCCTTTTTTATACAGAAAGTGGTGTAGCCATATAGATATGCTCATGATGTTCCCCTGGTGACATGACACTGATTCTAAATGTACATGGGTTTGTGGGTCTAGCTCCATTATTTTTTATGGCAAAAGTACCATTTTTGGCTTTTTGAATGCATAAAGGAATATGGCCATTAGGTATGCATGTAATGTTCCCCTGGTGACACTGATTCTAAATATATATGAGTTTGTGGTCTAACTTCAATCGTTCAAGCGCAAATCACGGATCAAAGACAGACAGACGGACTATTTACACTTTATAGCATAGGTATTAGCTATAAATGTGATAACCAAGTGAGAAAAGAAAAATTATTCAGTTAGCTATTAATATTTAGCTTCACATCGAAGTGGCAAGCTAGCTAGCAAGTGTTACAATGAAATGAACTCCTATTAACAATTTTAAGTTAGTAGTCTAGCTGCAGGGTTGTAGATAACTTTCAAAAGTGGGGGGGGGGGGGGGGGGGTGGGGGCTAACATTTAATTGGTTCCAAAAATTTGGGGGCATCCCATTATATATTTACACCCATTATATCTTCAACCCTGTAATTTTAATATGCCACGGCATAGCATATTGACCATATACCCTTGTAAGTCAAGGTCAAGTCGAGCAGAAAATATTGTAAAATATTTCTTTTAGTTATTTTTAATTTATATCCATCATCAGGTTGAGTTTCAAGTTTGAGTACTATATGCTAAAATATTCTCAGGCTCATAACTATGGGATGGATTCGCATAGCTATAAGCCTGAGAATGTTTTCGGTTAGTGGATGTGAATGTTAAGGTTAGCAAATTTCATGCTTAATGAATTTTTAAAGTCCGTGGGTGACCACTAAAAAAAAAAAGAAGAAGAAAACAGTTGTATAAGCAGTGAGGTACAGAGTGCATTTCTTTTCTCTAGAGGAGCATATCTTACTATATTTCATTATTTGCTTGATTGTTGGTTTGTTAGTTCGCTATCTCCTCCAAGATGATATAGTTTACAGGGCTTAAATTTACAGGGATTGATGGGGGTCACCCCAAGATGGTTTTAGGAGTAAAACCATGCTCATAGTGCTGATATATATTTTTTATTCCTAAGGGTGGGGCTCAATTTCTTACATATGCAATCATCTATCTGGTGCACAATTCGGATAGAGGGCTTGGATTCCATTTCAGAAAATTATTTATCATGATAGTGGACATGGGATAAAGCCAAGAAAGTTATAAGAATTACCGAAATGATGGTTCAAATTATAGGAGTTGCTACTTTGATTTCTTCTCCGGAATTGAACTTAACGTAAATATCTTTTAATGGCTAACAATTTCTCCATAGCACTTCAAAAAAGATCTTCATCTGCATGTGAAGGTCAGACTGTTATCAAAAATAAAATCATGTTATTAAATTTGTAAGATCTGATCTGGATTTTGATCTCCTCTGAGTATAACACTACTGTTCAAGATCATTATTGAATGAAATATTTTAAGGTTTCTAATTACATAGAAACAGCAATCAGAGAAAAATTTCAGCAAATAGGGTATCAAATTCAACTGGAAACTCATTTGACAAAGAAAGATCTTACTGATGAAGCCTTTACAGAAGTGGTCATATTTACAAAGTAACTGTAATATAGAGAGTATTAAAATCCAACTAACCTCACTTCACACTAAATCCAAAGGTTGAAAATAATTTTCGAATAACTCGAGAGTTTTTATGAGGTTGAAAAAAATATTAAAAATCATTTAGCCTGTTAATCTAAAACTACTGCCTATCATGAATGTTGTCAGGGGAGATGCTTCAGTTTTTTTTACGCTGCATTAAAACTTGGCTTCGCTCAAGGACAAATCAAGCTCTGCTAATCAGGTGCACGACCCTTCATGCGCACCAAACTGATCTACTCCCCATTGTAAAAGATGACACTGACTCTCTCTGCCCATTGCATATATTGCCAATGAATTTACTAGCTAGTCAAAATGGTAGTAGAATTAATATACTTCGACAAATGAATGATTTATTTCCATTAAATTTAAATTATACCCCAAAAAAAAAGTGGGGGTGGGGCTTTAGCCCCCAAAGCCACCCCTTATCTACATTAGCAAGCATGACCAATACAGCCATTGGGAAATTATTTTGCAGTAGATTACTAAGATTGGCCAGGTTAGTGCCCCTCCTGGCTCCAACAGGATAATGTACAGACATTTTGGGAATGCTACATTTGCATTTAGATAGACATGTTTCTAAACCTCAGAAACTTCTCTGATCAATTTTTCCACAACCCAACCACATCACCAGAGAGAAAAATCATTGGTATCAGTGACTTCACATACACATGCCCACTGCAATCAGATGAAATGAGCTACTATATTTTCTGTATTTAAAGAGCTATCAAAAATAATTTTAACTCAATTTGGCCCTTAATTACAAAAAATATACACCCAATTTGTGACATAGCACTTATAACAGTAAAGAGTTTATGAGAAGATGCATTAAAAAATTGATTCAGATTTCTCTTGCCACAATAATTACAGGTAAATATAATTTTAGAGGTAGATTGGCGTTTATAAATCGAGTGGCACTTTAAAAAGAGATAATATGGTGTATGCAATTGCTTTTTTTTTTACACTTGGTTATAACAGTTATAGCTAGTAACTGCCCTGTGTTATTAGCTACAAATGTTATAACAAGTGTAAAAAGAATAGTTACAAAGTTTGCTATATAGCTAGCTGACTATTAAATACCTATTTCCACACTAAAAATGGTAAGATAGCTAGCAAGCATTACCATGACAAATCCATGTCTTCAATCCTCATTTTCTGTAGCTATAATTACAGCTAGTTATTAAATATCTAACTCCACACCAAAAGTAGCCAAAGCTAAAAAGTAATTTGCAAATGACAAATCAGAAAGTCTTTTATCCTCATTTTCTCTACCTGAATCAGAGCTAGATGAAACTGAAGAGTAGTATCAATAAGATCTGAAGGTATAAAAAATTATTGCTCTCTCCTAAGGGACAGATTTCTTCACTTATTCCTTCAGATTTTCTATTCCACAACTCTTTTTTAGTTGCTATTGTGCTAGATGTCAATGTGCTGCTACCAATGCTGGACTTATTGGCAGAATTGGGCTTCCAGACTCTAGGAATTGTTGAAGTTTGTTTCAGAAGCGTATCACTTCAATTGAGATTCAGCTGCAGGTATCTCCCTTGTGACAGCAATAAATAGTTACATCCCCCCCCCCCCCAGGAAGTAAAATTTTTATGCTAAGTTTTCTTCATGAATATTGGACTAGAAATTTCCAATTTTTTTTTAAAAAAACCAGGTTAATAAGGCAATTAAAAAATCTTCTTTCTTTTTTTTTCTAATTTATGTACCGGTTCAACTATATTTGTAGACTCACTATTCAGTGCATTCTGTTTTGTACAATAGTTCGCTAATTTCAAACTAATCAAATCAGTATTTCTTATTATTTCAATTGCTATGAAAAATGTTAACATTTAGTTTACAAGAAATAGATTCTGTTAATCTGTATTTGACTTTTTTTCTTCTCTCATTACATTTATTGAAGAATCACCTGACTAGTAATGAAAAAACTATGACAAGAAATAGAAACACAACTCTGATATATCCAATACTTGGGGGGGGGGGGGAATGATAATGTATGAACCATATAGGATTAATGGTAAATATCCACTCCAGTTATATCCAGAGTACTACTACCAACTCTGCTACAAGACTAGTTAAAGTATTACACATTCCTAATGTCTTTCAAGCAGGAGTCATGTAAACTAGAGTATGGCACTCAGGATGGTAGAACTTCTCATTTACTTACCATTATAGCTAAGTAGTCAGAAAGTAGTTGATCCTACTGAACAACCACTGCAGTTAGGATTTCAACGGGGCATCCACACTCACCAGAAGCACTCATGGTCACCAGAAGCAAACACATTGACTGAAGAATTAAGACTTGGTACGTATACACAACTTGACTCTGGGAGTAACATGGGCTGGGTCCCACCTGGCCACACTTCTTCCTATGGTATTTCAGGGATAATATTGGACCTAGGGAGTTAGACCCATGAACCTATATATATTTGGAATCAGTTTCATCTGGGGAACATTTTAAGTACATGTATATAGTTACACCAACACATCCTATGTTCACACCACACTGAAAAGGGTCAAAAATGGTACTTTTGCCAGATAAACTCTTGGAGCTACAGACCTTAAACTAGGTATGCATACCCAGCTTGACTTTGGGAATAACATGGGCTGGTTTCCACCCTGCCATACCCCTTTTTATTGGTGTGTATGGTAAAAAATGCCCAAAACGGAATTTCTGAAAAATGTATGAACTGAAGGAGTTAGATCCATTAACTCATATATATATATATATATTTGGAATCAGTATTGCCTGTGGAATGTTTAAATAAACCATGGTCAAGTGGTTAAGGCATAGGCATAACAATCACAAACTTCCAGGTTCCACTTTTTCCTGATTCATATGTGTGGAGATGTATGTATTTATTTATATTGCATAATTATACACATTACCACCAAAGCACCAAACCAAATGAAGATAACTTTTCAGATCTTACACTAGGTATGTTCTATTTAGCTGAAATATACTTGGGCCACTTGGTTATACCTCTTCCTTTAGATGTGAGAGTCTATAACGCCAAAATGGTATTAATAGAAACCCTTGTACCTGACATCCAAAACTTGGTAATAACATGCATCATGACTCTGAGAGAGACAAAGACTGGGTCCCACCTGGTCACACATAATGCTCTGGGAGTGTCAGGCTAAAATTAGCAAAAATTGTACTTGGCCAAAGTCTCAGACATGGGCTGGGTTATAGCCCTGAAAATGCTTCAAGATAATTATTCTTGGGCAAATGGTGTGTATGAATTTCTCTGCTATTTTGATCTTTACCACTATGATTTTACAAGAAATTTGTCTAAACAAACATTTCGTCTGTATTAAAAAAAAAAATATATATATATATATATATATACACACACACACACACACACACACAGTATAAATACTATATATGTATATATACAAGTGAAGGTAAAAAATATTTCTTTGAAATAAAACTGGTAAGTAGGGTTGACTTGTCAGCAAAAAGTGCAGAAACAAGAATTCTGGTACAGTGTATGTTACAAAATTCCCTACTTCACTGATTCCTGTGACTATAGAATTCTACACGATAGTGTGTCAGCAGTATAGAGCTTCAAAGAGGGTCACTACCAAAAGCAGAAAGAAGTAACGGTTAGCTAGCTATAGCAATGCTATGGTTGGCTGTTACAAATTTAGCTAAAGAATTTGACTTACATTAAAGATTAGGAAATGTAGTTCTGTTGGTAGTAGACTAGTAGTAGAGAGACTCACTGTTAGTGGAAATTTTGGAGTTTCTTCATCTGGAAGTTGGGACTCCATCCCTTTTAAAATTTTATTTAGTGATATTCATAGCTTTGAGCATGAACTAGTTCTAAATTCTGAGCATACATGAATTGGTAGTGCCAAAATGGTGGCTTCAACTTTACACTGCAGCTATTAGTCTGGGATATACTTCAGTAGTTTGTTAGTATGGCGAAGCAAATGGAGAGGTTGTGGACCTAGTCAACAGAAATAATAAGTTGTTAGTATAACTATTGCATGATTTGCTGTAGCCAGCAAGGCTCTAGACCTGGAACTGAAGAAAAATAATAAGAAGAAAGATGGAGAACATTTGGTGATTTTGGGGAGTCTCAGATCCCAACTTTAGTGATTGATTTGGATGATAGAAACTATCTTGGTAGTTTAAGTTGCAGCTTATATGGACTGCAGGTGAGTTTTTTGGCCTAGGTTTGAGCCATAGCAGAGGTAGTGAAGTTTTCATGTTGTATTAGTGAATGAATCCACCATTTTTTTGGTATATACATATATATATGTATATACACAGATACACACAGTAGGAAGGCAGCTATCCAACCAGTTGGGACCAGGAGTTCTGGATAACTGAAAAATAAAAAAGGTATTTGGCCAAAGTCTCAGATATAGTAGTATTATGTATTTCAGGCTAAAATTTTAGCTACACTAGCTAAGGCTCTCCCATTACACACCAAATTTGATATGTTGGACAACTGAAGTTGGGATAACTAATTTCCTACTGTCTGTGTGTGTGTGTGTGTGTGTGTGTGTGCATGTGTGTGTGTGCGCACATGTGTGTGTGTGTGTGTGTGCATGTGTGTGTGTGTGTGTGCAGTGTGTGTGCGTGTGTGCCTAAAAAAAAATTTTTTTTTTTGAACTTTGAATGGTTGCTATATTTGTCTCTCTCCAAGTTCTACTAGTTATAATAAGTTAAGTTAATTTGGCACTAGTTTAACCTTTTCATTTTATTCTACAGATATTTTCACTTGTACTTAACTAATTGGAAGTCTGTTGGTAATCTGAAATTTGAATAATTCTAGTCTTACAATTCTCTTTCAAGTGGCTACTTCCATAACAACAGAAATCATTTTAAACTTGCACAGGTATCATTAGTGAGTACTATATAATTAATTTCATTTAACACTAGCACTTTGTATATAAGTTAATTTCATTTATCACTACATTTGTTTACTTGTATTATCTATAAACCCTACCAACTTGTCACGTACATCACCAACTTGTCAAGTAACTCATTGTGGTAACCGTGGTAACACATTTGTTGTGTAAGCATTTGTTGCTAAGTCTTGACAAGCTGCTGTCTATAATCTGTGGAGTTGTCCAGATCTTGATAATAATTCACTTTGTTTGGTGTTTTAAACCAAAGATAAGAAAGTTCAGCACAAAAAAAAAAAAAAAAAAATTTGAATTTTTGAATGATTTCTATATTTATCTCTCTCTAAATTGTACTAGTTATTATAAGTAAAGTTCAATTTAGAACTTTAACCTTGTCATTATATTTTACAAATATAAGTTAATTTCATTTAACACTAGGTTTGTATATAAGTAATAATTTCATTTAACACTGCATTTGTTTTACCTTTACTATCTACAAGCCCTACCAACTAGTCAAGTACCTCATTTGTTATAAACATTGGTGGCTAAGTCTTGACAAGCAGCTGTCTACAATCAGTGTGTGGAGTAGTCCAGATTTTGATAGCAGTTCACTTTCTTTGGTGTTGGGAACCAAAGTTAAGAAAGTTCAGCACAAGAGAATGGTAATAAAGAACAGCTTTCTGACAAAAGATCAGAACATGAAGCAGAAATCAAAGAGAAATAGAAATAGTTTAGTAGTAGCTACCTGGAATGTCCGTACTTTAGTAGAGTGTTCAGGTGATGAGCGGATCTGTAGGAAGCAACTAATGGGTGTAGCTAAGCATGGTAACCATAGTAACAAGCCTGGGAAGATGGATTTGTTAATGGAAGAATTGAGGAAATATGGTGTATTTGTTGCAGGGATCCAAGAGACAAAGTGGTTTGAAAAGGATGTGTGGCCAGTGGGTAGATATACCTTTCTGCACTCTGGTGTCCTCTGCCAGGGGATCAGGAAAGAGCTAGTAGGAATGAGGGTGTTGGAATAGGCTACAGTGGCATGGAAAAATGCAGGGGAGGTGTGGAAAGCAGTTATTTCCAGAATAATATCAGCTAGATTGAAGTGGGTACACACAGGAAAGAAATAGGGAGGTTGGTCTGGAAAGGCATCAGGCACTAATGTATCAGTAGTGTGTGCTTATGCACCCACAGCTAAGGCACTTCCAAGCATTAAGCTCAAGTTTTATGATGATTTGCAGGATACAATAGATAGGATTCAACATAATGATATCCTTGTTATGCTGGGTGATTTCAATGCTAGGGTGGGTGTGTTGGACACAGGGAAAATCTATGGCAAGGTGTTATAGTAAACCATGGCTTGAGTGAGCGTAATTTTGTGGGCGAGGAATTTTTGGAATTCTGTGCATTAAATCAGTTCTCAATCATGAATACCTGGTTCCAAAAGAAGAAAATCTATCAAGGAACTTGGACGCACCCAGCAACAAAGAAATGTCACATGATAGACTTTGTCATGATGAGGGCTGAACAGAGAGTTGTTTGCAGAAATGTGCAGGTGATGAGGGGAGCAAACTGCTGGACTGACCATAAGCTTGTAAGAGCTAAGCTAAAGGTTACTGTTCCTCCTTCTGCCAAAAGAAAAAAAGATTTCTTTGCCTTTTGCCATCCATAAACTGAAAACCCCTGCCAAGAGGGATGAATACCATTAAGTGTTGGAGCAACATTTGCTGGCTAGACCACTCAGAGCTGGAGATTCCACCGAGTGCAACTGGGATGCTCTGAAATCTTGTATTGTGTCAGCTGCAGAGGAAGTAGTTGGTAGAGGGAAGAGGAAGCAACCAGACTGGTTTGAGGATAGTGAGTTGTCACCTCTGATCAAAGCCAAGGATGATGCTCACCTGAGGATGATACAGTGCAATACTTCAGCCAACCGGAAGGAGTTTAGGAGATATCAGAGAAAAGTAAATGTTGCAGTGGACAATGCTAAGGAACAATGGATGTGCAGGGTTGCCAAGGAGGGGGAAGCTGCAAAAAAGGATGGTTGCACAAGGTGGAAGAGTATCAGAAAGTTGCAGCTGGCTCATGTTGGAAGAAGACCAACTAGACGCACTGCTGTCATGAAAGAAAATGGAAGTTTGACTCAGGGTCCCGAGGAAGTAAGAGCCAGATGGCATCAGCATTTTGTAAAGATACTTAACATACCCTGTGCATTCAATGATGAAGTGATTGACACTTTGCCAGTACTCCCACCACACTTGGATTTGGATAGGCCACCAACTGAAGAGGAATTGAGGCAGGCTCTAACCAAATTGAGGATGAGAAAGGCAGGAGGAAAGTCTGGTGTTCTTCCAAGAATTAATCCTCCATGGTGGTGTAGATCTGTGGGATAGAATGCTAGAGGTGATGCAGAAGGTGTGGGAAGAAGGTAAAGTGGTGAGAGACTGGCAGGACACAGTGGTTGTTACAATCCCAAAGAAAGGTGACCTGAAGCAGTGTGACCATTGGCGTGGAATAAGTTTGTTGGATGTGGTAGGGAAGGTACTAGGCAGAATTTTACAGGGAAGATTGCAAGTGATTGCTGAAAAAATTCTGCCAGAGTCACAGAGTGGGTTCAGGAAAGGACGTGGTTGTGCAGACATGATTTTTGTTGCTAGACAGCTTGTGGAGAAAGCGAGGGAACATGGCAAATCATTGTATGTGTTGTTTGTAGACTTGAGGAAGGCTTATGATTCAGTGCCCAGGCAAGCCCTACGGAAAGTCCTAGAGAATTATGGTGTGCCTGAAAAAATGTTGCATGTTGTGAAGTCTTTTCATGAGGGGATGCATGCTGAGGTTAGAGTGGGTTCGACTGTAACTGATAGGTTTGAGGTCCAGAATGGCTTACGGCAGGGATGTACCCTGGCACCCACATTATTTAATATCTACTTTAGTGCTATGGTGGCTGATTGGCGCAATAGGAGTAGTGATGCAGGAGTGAGTGTGTTATATAAGCATGGTAGGAAGTTAGTTGGGGACTGCACAGCTAAGTCTAGATTGAGTGAGATGAGAGTAACTGAGTCCCAGTTTGCTGATGATGTGGCATTGTATGCAACCTCTCGGGATAGTTTTGAGTCAGTAGCAGCAGATTTTGTGAAAGTGGCAAGTGAATGGGGGCTGACTGTGAGTACTGAGAAGACAAAAGGGATGGTTGTTTGTGAGGGATTGAATGAGAGTGATGTCAGACCAGTGCAGGTGGAGGGTGGCTCTGTGGATGTAGTCCAGGACTTCACATACTTGGGTGCTAACATCTCAAGAGATGGGGAGATCACTAGTGAGGTGACTAGAAGAATTGCTAGGACAGCTAGAGCATTTGGATGTTTGAGGGTGCCAGTATTTAAGAACAAAGACTTCTCATTGGCCACAAAGAGAGCAGTGTATAGGGCAGTTGTTCTAGCTGTATTACTGTATGGAGCTGAAACTTGGATGATGAAGGCTGTGCATACAAGATGTTTGAATTCTTTTCATAACCATTGTATTCAGACAATCCTGGATGTGACGAGGTACCAACAATGGAATGAAAGATTAACATCTCAAAGCCTATCACATAGGTGTTTGGTTTGCAGCACTCCATCTCTGATATCATTCTGGAGCAGCGTTTAAGATGGCTGGGTCATGTGGGTCGCATGGATGAAGAAAGGCTTCCAAATAGATTGTTGTTTGGGGAGCTTAACATGAAGAGACCATGCCACGGGGCAAAGAAGAGGTGGAGGGATGTTCTGAAAGTGGATTTGCAGGCAATTGGTGTGTATGATAGATGGTATGAGTTGTACCAGGACAGGAAGGATTGGTTTCATCTGTGTTTAGATGGTGTAGAGAAAATTTCAACATGCAGGTGATGGAACACCTGCTCAGCTAACAAGCAATCTGAATTAAGAACACTAAGTTGTCCCTGTGGAAGGCCAGACACCAACATTTCTGTGTGATGCCATCATAAGCTAAGTTTATTGCCATTGGTCCTGGATTCATCCAGGACACTGCCATCATGGTACTTCGTACCATGGGCAACTTCTAAGTTCTAAGTGTGTGTGTGTGTGTGTGTGTGTGTGTGTGTGTGTGTGTGTGTGTGTGTGTGTGTGTGTGTGTGTGTGTGTGTGTGTGTGTGTGCGTGCGTATATGTGTGTGTGTATTTATATATATAATAATAATAATAATAATAATAATAATAATAATAATAATAAATCAATAAATAAAAATTATAAAACCACCACAAAGTATTGCTCAAAATTGTGGAAGGAATAGGAATAGGCAGATATCAATAGGCAGATATCAATAATTTATAAAATTCATATATTAAGCTCCCTTTTACAAGGCATAGCACTAACTAGTACAAACAATATTGATATCATATTTTCTGTATTTAAAGCTCCACCAAAAAATAATTTTAACTTAATACAACACTAATTACAAGGAAAATATATCCAATTTTTATCACTGCTCTTGGTCTCAGCAGATTGAAAAGTTAATTCAAATTCTTATCTTGTTGCAATAATTACAGACAAATATAAATCTAGAATAATTATAGAAACTAGATTGATGATTTATATTTGTGGCTTATAAATTGATTGGAGCTTTGAAAACAGAAATATGGTACTCACTTGACCACATAGCTAAAAAAAAAAAAAAAAAAAAAAAAAAAACATCTCAAATTACCATTGTGATCATTTGATTTTCCATCTTTTTTTCCTTTGGAAATAAACTTCCCAATAAACCCTCTCTTTTGGGAAATTTTGTTCATCTGCTTGGCAGTCTTTGCAGATACCTCACCCAGAAGAATACCATTGTAAGCCATCCTAACCCTGACGTTGAACTTTAACGATTTCAACTCACAGGAAGGGCTTCAATTTGCTAGTTCAGCTGCACACACCGTTAAAAAAAACCTTGGAACATCACCTAGTGTATGGATTGACCTCACATCCGTGGCCATAGTTTCCCCATTCCCAGACTACTCGATTTGATATTATCCAGTCATTCTAGTGCAATGTCTTGATCAACCCACAATTAATTTTAATTGCAATAGTTTTTTGTTACGTATATATTTGCAAATATTATGCGTAATAGCGTATTAAAAATCTTTAAAAAATTGGCACTGTTTGTCTGAGTGCTGGTGAATTTCAATGAAACTTTGAATGAACGTTCCAGGCCAGCTGCCACAGAGTGGGCTTTATTTGTTGATTCAATATCTCCAGACCATGTATCACAAGAATCAGCAGGGTGACATTCTGTAAATGTTGAGCATTTTGAAATATGGGTCCATTTTATAGGAGTACATAATCAACTAAGATAGTCTGATCATGAAGTAAAAAAGTAGGGATTTTTTTTAATGTAACAGCATATATCAAAAGAGCACTGAAGGTTGGCAGGAACTATGTGATGCTGTATTATGCTTCTAAATGTCAAGGTTGCCAGGTCTGAAGGAACTCTTAGAGCCAGAAATGAAAATTAAAAAGGACTGTTTAAGGATAAAAAAAAAATTTATTATCACAAAATGTATATTAAATAAATTGTTTTAGAAATATATCATTGTTTAGTGCTCAGATATCATTGGCATGTTCTGCAGCATTGACCACATCAAGATTAATTAAATATCCAACAAAAGTTTGTTTTCCTAAGTTTATTTTTCAACAGGACTGGAAATTTCCAGCCAAAAACCAGCTCACTTATGATTTAACATTTTGACTCAATAATGTGGGGGGGGGGGGGGGGAAAGGGAGTGAAAAAACAACTCAACCATGACCTGGAGTTGAACTACTCTTGTCCCAGATCCCTTTATTCCTCACCACTGATGATGCAATACATCCAGGGACTGAGACTAGAGTTGGGGTCCTTAGCACTGGTGGCCAGAGGAAGTTTCATAACAACAAGATTCTCAAAAAAGTAATATTTTGACTCCAGACCTTGTTAAAGTTAGTGGGTAAAAATATCAAACCTGTCAATCAATGTAGCTTCTCAAACCAATTGGAGGGCAATTTGAGCAGGCTAAATTAGCAAAATTTACTTGAGAGAATAAAGAAGGACAGAATACAAGATACACTTTTTTTGGCTGAAAGTAGCCAGTTAAAAGGACAGTTTTAGAACACTTTTGTGCTTTTCAGCCAGAATTTTTTTCTTGTCCTAATTTAATTTCTATTAGGATTTCTTTTTTTTTTAATTTTATTTATTTATTTAATTTTTTTTTTTTTAGTTTTGTGGCTGTGAAATAGGACAAATGGCTCTGTGCTGCAATGAACTGGTAGCCTCATGTCAATATATATATATATATATATATATATATATATATATATATATATATATATATATATATATATATATATGTCCTGCCCCTAGAGCAGGTGAAGTTTACTGCCTGGGATAATTTGCACAACTTGCAAAGGAAAAGCCTTAACAAATTATTATTTCCTGAAGGCTACAATAAACATTACAATGAATAAAGTTTCACTATAATGATGATACAAATCAAACTTACTAAAAAAAATATGAGGGACCCCAGAATTGAATCCCAACTGAACAGAAAACACTCAAAGGAGAAAATGATGGTACCAAACCTTTAGGTGCATATGGATGTGGAATTTCAATGAGGTGGAGCTGGTCCAAACTCGCTTTCCACCAGTTCCATTAAGCTAGGTATTCTGGAGGAAGTGGGTCATTCCAACCTAGTTTTTGAGCTTTCCCTGCATTGATAGCATCCTTGGTGGGAAAGGCTTTGCGTTGAAGAAGCCATCCTCCATGGACCATTGGTGTGTCACAACCAAATACATCATATATTGTGTTGACAACACCCAAGACTCCATGTTGGGTGATGGGACGTTCTGGAATCTGAATTCTATTTACAAACATGTCTCTGTTGAAGTCCCAAGTGATACCAAGTGTCTGTTGAATTGCTGCTTCTTCAAAGTTCAGGTCGACGAGGTCTGATGCTCTCTCTGACTCTGGGAAGGCTTTAAGGACATCTGAATGATTGGAAACAATCTTATGAAGACGAATGCTGTGTTTGGCCAACAGAAATTTGGCTGAGGATAGGACCTCAATAGCTGCCTGTGGCATTGGGGCAGATCCAAGTTCATCATCGACATAGATTTTGAATAAAGTTATGAGTCTCTTGGCTGTAGTGTGACACTCCCATCATTGCAACTCTTTTTAAACCATAGTTGGCCACTGACAGACTTGGATTATTGACAAAAATGTGGACAGTAGCATGGTATTCAATGAGAGGCTTGGAAGGATCATTGCCTTGGAACCAAAAGTAACCTAGGTAATCACGATGCTTTCGAGCAACTTGAAAGTGGTGAAACATGGACTCAATGTCTGCTATGAATGCCACTTCTTCTTCCCAGAATCCTGACAGGATGCTATGGAGACAGTTATTCCTGTCTGGACCTTGGAGTAAAACTGAATTAAGGATAATTCCCATGTACTGCGCAGAGTTGTCAAAACAAGATGGATATTTTCCTTCTTTGGATGATGAACAGGGAATACGGGAAGCCACCAGGCTTTTCCATCTTCTGGAGGTGGATCAGACACAGGAACTTGTTCCATGTAACCATTCTTTATGTTGTTGCTCACAAACTTCAGAGATTTGTTGAGTTCTTGAGCATTCCTTCTAACATGATTAAGTGTGTTAAGTGATCTCTTGGGAATGGAACAACGATTATTCGGAAGTATTGGGCGGTCAGATTTAAATGGAAGTGGCATAGCCCCCCTTCCTCAGTAGTCTTGACTCCCTCATCAAAAATCTGGAGAAATAATTTTTTTCCCCAATGAAGTCTAACAGTTCATCATCTCATTGCTCAACAAAAACATCGGGAAAATCAAGCACATAAGAGAACTGTGGCTTGGCATGAAAATGAGGGTGGCACTTGATAAAAGTCTGAAGGATTCTTGTTGATAGTTTCTACCTTGGCAAACAGAACCAATGACTGCCCAAATGAGAGTAGTGCAATGAGCATAAGGTTCCTTTGTGTTGACATAATCCAAAGGCTTCATAACTGTACCACTGTCTCTTCCTAGGAGGAGAAGAACTGGTGCGTCTTGTTGGAATGAAGGAAACTATCTCTGGAGTAGCCACTTCATCTTTAGTGTCTGGCATCTCTACTATTTTGAAAAGACTTGACAAGTCATAAGTTCTATTCTCTAATTCTCCCAGAATCTTGAGGCTGGTGATTCTCCTTCCATTGTTCAATGTCTTGCTGCTCAAGATGGAGAGAGAATACCCAAAGAAATTAGGTTCGGCATTGAAGAAGACAAAGACAGTCTAATCAGCAAAGGAAGTGTTTGACTGGTTATCCAAGATAACATAAGCATCCAAGACCTTGCCAGGGTGCTTGGAATCTGTGATTTTAGCCAAAAGTGTTTTTCCACAGCTTCTTCCGTACTTTATATCTCAACAGACAAAGGTGCATGGAGAAGTAGGTATCTTCTCTTCTGTGAGGTCAGTACCGTTTGCTGACTTGGTTTCCTGAGAACAGCTAGATGCAGAGAAATTACTAACCTTAGTGTTTTTGATTTTTGATGTTGTTTTTTTTTGGGAAACTAACTGTGGAACAAAGTGTGATGACGTTTGGAACCACATTTCTTTCAGTTTTTGGATGTCAAGGTACAGTCACGTAGCTTATGTTCTCCGAGACAAATGTAACAGATAAGGTTCCCATTAATGCCCTTCTTCTTGTCTTCCAATGACATGGCCTTAAACACTCGGCAGTCTTCTAAAATGTGAGAGCCTGAGGGATGAATGAGGCAATTCCTAGGCCCTTCATCATCATTCATGTCATCAGTCGAAGTCTACAGAGTTAGTGTCACAATTGGCTTGTTATACTTGAAAGAAGAAGTTAGTGGGACAGTTGATACTGATACCACAGGTAGACTGGGATTATTAATCACACGATCACATTCTTCTAGGAAGTGGCAGAGGACATGGAATGGTGGATGAGTATCATTGTCTTGATACTAATACTTGGCAACTCGTTCATTCTACTTGTGTGCCATATCCTTAGGAAGCTTCATTATGATGATTTACAGATCTAATGAAAAGTTAAAGGTGGTCAAATCATCAATATCAGATATCTGGATGAGAATGAGGCTACAGAGATTAGACAGTTCTCTAACCTTGGTTTGGTTTGTGTGACTGAGCATTGGGAAGTCACTAAGCTGCCTCCGAAGCTTGCTGTGATGGGTGGTGCACTACCAAACCTCTTTGGCAACTATATCTTGAGTGTTTGAAGATATTTCTCGGTATTGAAACTCTGCAGTGTGATGATGATGTCACCTGCACTAAGCCCTAATTCCACCATCTTTATTTCCAGACTCATAAGCTAAGAGCAGAACAGTGATGGATCTCCCCTGAATGGAGCTGCAGAAGCCTTAAAGAAATCTCCATGGAGAAGGTGTCTTGTGGTAGGCTTAAGTGCTGGTTGAGCAACAGGCTAAAATTGATGTGGGTAACTCCCTACTGTAGTTGAAATCACTGGTAGAGAACTCCCCACTGTAGTCCGCTAGGACTGGTACAGAACTCCCCACTGTAGCTGACAGGACTGGCAGAGAATTTCCCACTGCAATAGCCAAGACTGGTAGAGAACTCCCTACTGTACCAAGGGAGGGCATCAAGTTAAACCGACATGAGCACAGAGTTGACTTGGATTGAAAGGAAGTAGCAGGTAATGACAGAAAAAATACATGAAGTGGGTGGTAGAGAGACATTGAGCAAAGGTGCATATGGAGTCACCAAGGGCACTGATGGCTGGAAAACAGAAGCTTTAGCACTGAGCTTAGGCTTGCCACCAAAAAATATATATATAGGACAAGTTTGGACATGTCTGGGATGATCCATCTCTCAGACACCTCTTATTCTTAATTACTAATATATATATATATACACCTAATTCCTTCTTTTGAACTGATAATCCATTGGTACTTACGGGTTATCTCCCCCCCCCAAATATGAATTACACAAATAGTATCATTTTGGTACTTCTGGGTTATCTCCCATGCGTATTAGGGCTAAGGCTAGGGCTAGGGCTAATGGAATGTGCATTTTGGATGTATTATTAATTAATACATGTAAGAAATACTTCATATTAAAACTTTTCAGTATCCTAGAATTCTTATAAATGTAATTCATATTTGGGGCGGGGGGGGGGGGGGGGGGAATAGATAACCTGGAAGTACCCCCTACTTATAGATCATGTGGCTTCATTCAATATTTTTAGAAAGGGAAGAATGATTTGGAAGTGTTCTGTAATACTAAAAAAAAAAAAAAAAAAAAAAAAAAAAAAAAAAAAAAAATTTTTTTTCCTTTGTATTTCTTAATAACTAGGGAGAAGAAAAAGAGTGGGAGGAAAGAAAAAAAAAAAGAAGACAAATGGGAAGATAAACACCTCCACACAATCCCATTCAAGAAAATAAAAGAGTCAAGAAAAAGAGTGGAGAGGAAAGAAAAACCTAAGGGAGAATAACAGAATTTTTATATAGCTGCTAAATACTTGCCTACACTAAACCTCCACACAAGCCCATTCGGTTTTCATTAAAAATACGCTTTTTAGCGTTTTTCGAATTATTTTTTTAATAATAGCATTTTTTGAAAAACGCCATTTTTTAGGCGAGGGGTTGGACTGTTGATCCTTTTACTGTCCTGCCCCTGGAGGAGGTGAAGTTTACTCACCAGGAATAATTTGCACAACTAGCAAAGGTAAAGCTTTAACAATTTATTATTACCTGAAGGCTGCTATAAACATTGCAATTAATAAAATTTGACTGTAATGAGGACACAAATCAAACTTACCAAAAGGCTATGAGGGACTGCACAATTGAATCCCAACTGAACAGAATGCAATGATGCTGAGTTCTTTACTGGAAGTTAGGTTATATGTACAGCCAAACACTTGATACACAAATTAAATCAAAAATTTTTGTGAATCAAATATAAGTCAATAATTCAGGGATGAATTATTGTGACAAAGCCAGTGTCATACAATGTATATATATATATATATATATATATATATATATATATATATATACAAGTGATGGTACAAACATACAGACAGACACACACACAGACATCTCCTTATATGTACATAAATATATACATATATATATATATGGAGATGTCTGTCTGTCTGTCTGTCTGTCTGTCTGTCTGTCTGTCTGTCTGTCTGTCTGTCTGTCTGTCTGTCTGTCTGTCTGTCTGTCTGTCTGTCTGTCTGTCTGTCTGTCTATGCCATCATTCTGGCCAAATTTGTGGGTGAATTTCTCTGAAACTTGGTGTGATGATAAGTTTTACCCCAACTTAAAACATGGGCTAAAAATTTTGGCAAATGGTTACCATGGTAACAGGAAATAGCCAAATTTGATATTTGGCCAGAAAACCCTAGGAGCTACAGATTTAAAACTTGGTATACATATACAACTTCACTCTGGAAGTAACATAGGCTGGTCACACCTCTTTTTTTTCTCTGCATGCGCACGACACACGCGCACACACACACACACACACACACACACACACACACACACACACACACACACACACACACACACACACACACACACACACACACACACACACACACACACACACACACACACACTGAAAATTGTCTAGCTACAACAAGGTCACGCACAGGTGTGCACTAAGTAGGCACTATGAGCCAGTGCAAGCAAACTCCAGGAGCCAGGCTAGGAACTCCAGGAGGACTGACCAAGATTCTCAGCTTATGGGTGTGGGGAGAAGATGTTCAAGGACAGGAAAATTTTCCTGTCTGTGCTGGATTTGAACTTGCAACCATGGGGTTGTGAGCCCAAGGGTATAATTACTCTGCCACTCTGACCACACACAACACACACCCACACACACATAAATGATTCAACTCAATTAGAGTTCAGTTTTAGTTCCTGTTATTTCTCCTCTCTCTCTCATTCTCTCTTCCTCTCGTCTTCTCCTCTTCAGCACCCTTTTTATATGAGCTGGCACACTGCTCTATGCTCTGAGATGTGGACCAATCAGTTTGTTCCAGCACACTTCCAGATGTCATCATTTCTTCTAGACACTTCTCTATAAAATTAGATGGGTAGGCTCTCTTTGGGTGTCCTGACCACTTGTGGTGGAACTAGAAAAGAATTGTGGTTTGGTGGTTTTACTGTGCCGACTTCTTTCAAGGTCTTTAAGACCTCTAATTGCTCATTAGTGCAGATATTATTTTTAGAGCAGATATCATTTTTATTTACAGTCAAGATGCAGGGCTGTACAAACTGAACAAATTTGCAACATGTATAACAATGCCAAGCTTGAAAGCCAACACAATGAGAAAATTGTGGATTCCAACGGATACCCATTACTGTCAGTATTTTGCACAGGTGGTCAACTCCTTTCTCATATCATTCTATTATATACACTTGCAACAAGAAAAAGCAATATCTCTGCCAAACCACTGGTAGGGCAAGGTTGTTTTGTTTTGTTTTTTTTTGTGTGTCCTTTTGTACTAGCCATGGACTCACTTCACGAGAGTGTCAAGTTTGCTGTACTGCCAAACTCTTAGACCTAGAGACAACTTGGCTTACATACAAAACATGTGAGTACCTTGCCAATGTTAAAATTCAACAGCTCGATTCTGAAGGCCTCAGGACACTAAAAATGGGAGATTTAGTGGGTGGTGTGAATCTATTTCTAACCACAAAAAAAAACAAGCTAGTCAGAATAACACTGAATGCTAGTAATATCTGTTGAAATTACCTTTAGCAAATTCAAGTTGAACGAGCATTAATCTTGTCACTACACCTATCCTTACACCAAATTTCATCTATCTGTGACCTCTAGAAGTATCCTCTTTAATTTTCATAGGTCTCAATTTTTATAAATTATTTTCAGAACCAATTAGTCACAGCTGTCACAGCACTGTGAGAGTGTCTATTTGAGTGGGGAGGGGGAGGGGAGGGGGAAGGGGGAGGATATGAAGACAGAAAGAGACCAATCCCTTTCGGAGCTGACAGCCTCAGCTGCTCTCAGAAAGATAAGGTAGAGACAATCACCTGGATTTTTTTCTTTCTAATTTTGTTATATGTTGTTTTCTCATTAAAAAAAAAAAAAAAAAAAAAAAAAAAAAAAAAAAAAAAAATTATAAAGGGCAAACTTCATTTTAAAATTACCCAGATATCTTGGCTGAATTCAGGAAGTAGAGGGCTTGGCAAGCAAACAAGGTTTAAAGCTGTATGACCTCACTTTGCTAAACCTACAGAATACTAGAGATGATTAAGTGGGTATGGTAAGTTTATTCTTGACTAAAAAATAGTCATAATTACACTAAATGCTAATTATCTGTTGAAATTATCTTTAGCAATATTCAAGAAAATGGGCATCAACTTTGCCACTATACCTATCCTCACACTAAATTTCATCTACCTTGGACTTAAGGAAGCTGGGTGGACTGGAGTGGAAGATGTTGAAGGACAGGAAATTTTACCTGTCAGTGCTGGGTTTGAACTCACAAAACAGGGGATGTTAGTCCAAGAGCATAGCTACTCAGCCACACACCCATACGTTGATACCATTATATATTCAGATATGGACCAATAACCAATACTTCAGTAAGAACCTAAAAAAAATTAAACGATTAATCATTCCAACCAAATTGACGTCATTTTGATTATTAACATTGATTACACATGAACAAGGCTTGGACCTTCCAATTGTGCAGGCATGTCAATTTTACTACTTTCACATCAAATATCAATAAATTCACCAACCCACCAGTAAAGATTCCATTTTGACTTAACAAACACACTAAATTGATAAATAATATCTCTTTAAGAAGTGAAAGTGTGAAATTAATGAAAATAATTTTAGGTACATGGTTCATTAATAAAATGCTGTTTGATAAACAGCCACAGCATCACTGCTGGATCCATCAGTAAAAGATGATTCCTTTTTAACTTTTTTAAAAAGAATACATGAAAAATTACAAAGAATATTACATTTAATCAATAATTTTAAAAATAAATGTAATTATCTCTGAAAATTCATGATTGCAAATATAACAGCTTCTCATGTAACTATTTGAATGTCAGTCTTTCACTTGCATTGTGAGCCCAGCAGCCTTTCATTATCTCATATATATTACGAGGACACCTTTCTGGGCAAGACAAGATGAGGCGGTCTGATCCAGTGAGTGCATTCTCTACCAAATCTGCATCACTCATTTGTAGTATGGTTCGTATTTGGCCAGCACAAAGATCTCCCACATGGTGACTCTGAAGGACCACACATCTGTCTTGGCAGAAAACTTGCCATAGAAACACTCGGTAGCCATCCAACCTTCAGATTTGCAGTGACTTACCATGCTGCATTTAGATATGTCTATTGTTATGGAGTATAGGCTGTTACATATGCTATCATGTTATGCAAGTAGAGGATGGATGCAAACATTTACAATTCATTTTTGGTTGGCAAAATATAATCAAGAAACTTCAACTACTGTAATCCATGCACCACTATGCACCTAAACTATCAACTTCAAATAAATCCTAAATTTATTTTATATTATTAACAATTAACAATTGCTATTGATCGTGAATTACCATGTGTTTAAAAAAGAAGGGGGAAAAAAGGTATAAAATTGGTTTTAAAAATTTGTTGATATGGTACAATACAATGATGTGATGATAGTCTCATTTTTGGTTTTTTTTTTTCCTCTTTTTTTAGCTGGTAGGTTTCTTAGCTGTATCATATGGATTATTGAACACACACATACAAGAAGGAAATATAAACTATATAGCTAGAAGCAATAGCCTTACAACTTCTACCTGGTATCAAAGCTGATAACATAGCCAGCTCACCGGCTTCAATCCAGATATAGCAATGCCCCTTCACCAAACTCCTATACATACACATCACCTATGAAAATGTGGGATAAACTTCATCTGCAACAATAATGACTTTATAAATGTATGATACCCCCAAAAACTTGATAATGACCATCTTATCTTCAGAGAGAAAGAAGCTTTTAACGTATCATATTGTATTAGCACCTGACCAAAACCTTTTTCTAAGCTGAGCCATCTGGTGTTGACATGTTCCTCTAGTTAGTGTAGCAGAAAGTGCACTCCTTTACAGGCATAATTTCCTTTTGGTGCTCTTGCCAATCAGTAAAATAAATCAATTACCACATTTTCTACATTAAATCCAGAGACCTTAAAATAAAATGAAACTCTAAAGTTAGAAAGGGTACTAATTATTTCACATCTCTTTTCAAAAGCTGGTCCTGCTTTTGGTGTAGTGTTGTGCACACATGACAGGGCCATCCCATCACATTTAATGCAGGGTATTTCTAAATAATGTTGGTCTTAATTGAATTTCTGCACCCCATATTAATATGTGATCAAGACCTATCCAAACACAATTATCAAATGCAATATTATTCTTAGTAAAAATATCTTAGCTTCATCTCTGAAAAAACTGTCATGACAGTATTACTCTGATTAACATCAAGGAGTCCAAGGGTTCACCTTTCAATACATGTACTCTTGTGTCATCAATCGCTGAAGCAAAGGATCCTTTACATAATGACTAAGATATGTTGTCAATTAAAGGAGGCAGTTGCACCATTACTTATGGAGGTTGTCTTTGTATATCAGATCACCATCAGGAAATGTGTCATGGAAAAGAGGAGCAATTCAACTGCTAAAGCAAAGTGGATGGATGTTAAGATTGAATAGCATTGTAGCTACCTTAACCTCATCATCACTCGTTATCTATGAACATGCGTAAAATAATGGGAAAATCTGATATCAACTATTATATTATATATACATGTAGAAACCATATCATTAAGAGAACTTGAAGATAATTTTTAAAATTTAGCGTACATTGTGTACACTAGCTTTAGTCTTTTCTTTATGTTCGACTGTGCTCACATGTCCCACTTCTTTTCCAATCTTTGAGCAGCTCCTCTGTCTGATACAAATATTGTAAAGAAAAACAGTGTATTTCCAGCAAGTGAGTACACTAGTACATTGGCAGGTATGCTATATCTAACATAGTCTTGTAGACAGCAGCTCCCAGTCTTGCCTTCTTGCTTAGCTTAGATGTTTCTGTATCAATAATTTACGGCTAGTATCGCTGTCACTCAGCTCCTCATGATTAGAAATATTTGTGGCTAGCTTTCCTGCCTTGTGAGACCTCAGCTTTGATAACAATTTCTCCATTACAAATGTTTATACTGGGGAAAATTGACACCTTCAGAACGCCAAAGATTTAACTAATAGTGTCAGAATGCAAAATTGTCCAGCACATTGCATTGAGGGTCAGGCTCACCGCAGTTATGATGGTTTTTCTTGTTAATTAAGATTGACATTGCTACCCTGTAGATACTGAACTTGAGATTGGATTCAAAATCTTGAGATTCTAGCCAAAATCTTGAAACTTGGAGGGTGTGTACTTATGGAGACATAAGATAATGTTGCCAGAGGAATGCCAGTAGCATATCTATATAGCCACACCCCTTTCTGTATTATTAAAAATAAAAAAATAAAAAAAGAGCTAAAAAAATGGTATTTTTGCCAGAAAAAAAGATGGAGCTACAGGCCTAAAACCATGCCATGCAGACACAACTTGATTCTGCGAATAACATGGGGTGGGTACCATCTGGCCACACCTCTTCCTCTCTGTGTGCAAGGCAAAAATGTCAAAAATAGTACTTCTTTGAAAATACATTTCACCTAATAACATGTTCACTTTTGCTTTAAAAGTCTACTATGTATGTCTTCAAAGCAGACAATTCTGTGACTACAGCCCACCAAGGGTGAGCTCAAAATTCGCCCATAGAATGGATTTTCGCTACTTCAAATAAATATAAAATGACAATTTAACAAAATAATACAACTAAATTTGATATGACAAGTAACCAAAATGTACTATTTCTGAATGAAATTAAGAGAAACTGTAAGACTTGCTTTTTTTTAAAAAGCATGCTCGTTATTTCATTTTCATTTTCTAAAGCTCTATTTATCTTCAACAAAATAAAAAATTGAACAAGTCCTCAGTCATCCCATATTTTATCACCATCAAACAGTAATAACTTTACCAAATGAAATGAAAAAAAAAGCCTCTCAGAGGAAATTGGATGAACTATATTGGACATAAAATTATTCAAAAAAGAAGAAAATTAAAATTGTATCTTTTCAAATTGGACCACAAATGTGGTTTACACTCCCAGGGTTACAAAAAGTTCAAGAAGTTGTCAGTCATCCCAGATTTTCTAGCCATTAAACCGTAACACTTTAGAAAAGAAAAGAGAAAATATATAATAAGATGTCTCTGAGAGGACATTGGATGAGCCGTATTTGAGATAAAAATCATTTAAAATAGAGGAAGTATTAAATTGTATCATTTTAAATTGGAACACAAATATGGTATACGACCCAGGGTTTATCTAGGATTTTTTGGAAGGGAGGGATACAAATGTGTGTTCTCAAAAAAAAGCTCAACATTGTGTTAGCTAAATTTCATAAGCAATATATGATAATAATATATTAGTGACTTTGAGATACTTTGTCATACTTTGGTTATTTTTCTTGAGCTTTGAATTATTTTTTAAAATGGATGCTCAAATTTTGGCCCACCTTTCTTTTTTTTTCTTTTTCCCTTTTTCTTTTTGTGGGAAGGGTATGCTATTCCCAATTAGCAGGGTGGAGGGGGGGGGGGGGGAGGGTTGGGAAGAGCTTCATAAAATGTTAAGCAAACTGAACATGATATCCCTTTGGTATTTCAGCCCACTTCTTAAATATAGAACAAATCATACCTTTGGCACCAGGATGCTCAACATACCTAGCCCTCCAGTGAGCCTTCTTATATTCTGCCCAAAAACAAATTCTGTTTTATAAACCTTTAGATGTTGCCCAGGCCAATGTCAACAGGAAACATTATAGAAGCCACTCAAAACACCATTTTTACACCTTGAAGTTCATTCAGATTATTTTTGAAAGGTCAGTAATATTTGGAGGCATGGCAAAATGCTGGAAGGTTGATGGCAAACAATCAGAGTCATAAGTTTATAAAACTATTGGGTTATTATTCTTTGTGTAATTAATCTGCATAGTAACAATGAATTAAGGGAATGTAGGGGCAGAGTGAAAAGGAAAAGGAGGAATTTATTGAAGGATAAAAGGAAGGAAAAAAAAAGAAGAAAAAAAGTGATAAAAAGCCCAATCCTGGATTTGAATCTTATAGCATTGCATCCCCCCTCCACCCCTTTCTGGGTATAATTCCCCTGGAAGACTCCAACTTATGACCAATTTGAGGCTAAAATGATTATTAATTGGAGTCCTCTAGGTTAAAATTGAATTCCTTTTTTCCCTACAAAAATAAAATGAACTACATAAAGAAGAGAAATAATTTATTTTATAAAGTAAGTAGTAAGAAGTATCTAAGCGATGTTGTAAATATATCCATTAAACAGCACACCACTACAGGCTGTAAAATAGCTCGGGAGTAATGGAATTCATTCATAACAAAAAAAAGGAGGTTCTTTTTTTTTTTTGGTTTGTGAAATGAAATAATTTCCATGTTGTTTTTTTTTAGAGTGGATAGGTGATTGAGTTGTAGTGGCCTAATCTTAACTGTTATTCTATAAAAATTTATACGTCCACTAAATAAAAAATGACCGAATGAACCAGGACCAGGGACCTGCTATGCAGGATTAAATGAGAATTATTGCACACAGAAAGGAGGGGGGGGGGGGGGGGGGGGGAGAGAGAGAGAGAGAGAGAGAGAGAAGGAAGATGGAAAATTGTGCTGTAGAATCAACTCAAGGACTACATGCACTGGATAGAAGGCAAGAGATGTTGTGCACTTCATTTATTTTTTTACAGGTGATTGAGTCATGATCTAGCTATTGACTGAATTGTAGGAAATTGAGGAGAAAAAAAGAAGAAAAAAAGCTAAATATTTCAACGTTGCAAGCTAAGCTAGTAGCTTCAATGGGAGGTACAGTTGTAGTTTTTGTGTCAGTGGTCATAATTAGGGGGTATAGCCCCCTTTGTCCCCTATGCAGAAGTGCAAGTGCCCATGAGGGGATGGTGGCACTCCCAAAAAATTTGGATTAAAACCATCTCCGGTGTGCCAGGTCCAAACCCTGAAAGTTTCATTTATTTTTTTCCAAAGGTTTGGCTGGCATGCTTAGACATACATACATACATACATACATACATACATACATACATACATACATACATACATACATACATACATACATACATACATACATACATACATACATACATACATACATACATACATACATACATACATACATACATACATACATACATACATACATACATACATACTTATGAACCAAAATGTATAATAAATATCCACTTTTATTCATTGTTGACATAGAAGTAGATGACTCACTTGCCAAATCTGATGTTAGGCATACTGAGGAACTATCACTAACTTGGCCAGTTCTAGGACGTTTGTCGGTGCTGTCATATTTAATATAAACGTCAAAAGTTCAGCAGGCAACATTGCATTACCTATCCTGCTGACTGATTGGCTCACCATCAATAGTTCTAGGAGACATACTGTATGACCATGTAATTAGACTCTTTGATAGACTATATTAAATTATTTTAAATTTTACACATACAAGACACTCCAGACACTCCAGTACATTACATTAGTTTATTGACCGTTACATTACTGCAGATCTGAAGGGGGTAAAGACATCACTGAAGGGGGCGGGGGGGATTCCCCTTGCCCCTACAAGATAAAACCCTGCTGTCCTTACTTTATTTGAATTGAACTTATGGAATTGATCACAAAAAAAAAAAAAAAAAAAGTATATCCATGATTTATGTTACCTGGAGATGGAGTGGGAGATGGAGCGGGTAATAAAGTGAGAGATAGAGTGGGAGATAGAGTGGGAAATGGAGTGGGAGATGGAGTGGGAGATGCAGTGGGTGATGCATTAACTGAAGTGGTGGGTGTAGTGGGCATTTGTGTAGGTACTGGTGGACAATCTGATGTGCCATAAGAGAAAAAGTCACCTCCGCAATATAAATCCAGTCTGAGTTGTCACCAATGTGGAATAGTACTTCATCCGTGACATGATTAAACTTAAACTTCACCTCAGCGGTTCTATTTGAAGTGTAGAGTGTGAGAAGTCCACTGGCCCACTGCCCGCCATCAAGCCCAGTGAGAACAGGGATGTCTCCATCAAAGAGTAAACTGTTGTCTTGTGGTGCATTACACACAACCATAGATGAGTCCCGAGTGGCTCCATTGCAGGGGCCATTGGGTGATGATCCACTAACAGATACTGTCTCAGAAGCTAATGTGAAATAAGCTCCTGGGTAATTTGTAAAAATAAAAATATATAAATAATATAAAAGGAAATGTCTGTCTGTCTGTCTGTCGGTCGGTCGGTCGGTCGGTCGGTCGGTCGGTCGGTCGGTCGGTCTGCCTGCCTGTCTGTCTGTCTGTCTGTCTGTCTGTCGATCTGTGTGGTATGTTTGTATCACCATTTTGGACAAACCCATGGGTAAATTTCTCTGAAACTTGGCATGATGGTAGTTTTGACCAAACTTAAAACATGGGCTTAAAATCAGGAAAAGATTTACCATGGTAATGAGGAAAAAGCCAAAAATAGTATTTTTGCCAGAAAAACCATTGGAGCTACAAATCTTAAACTTGGCATGCATATACAACTTCACTCTGGGAGTAACATGAGTTGTGTCCCACCTGGCCACACCTCTTACTTTCCCTGTGTGAGGCTAAAAGTGCCAAAAATGGTATATCAGCAAAAACACTTGAACCTATGGAGTTAGACCAAGAACCCATATATTGGAATCAATATAATTTGGGGAATGTTTTAAGTACATGTATATAACCACACCCATTTCTGTGTTCATGTCAGGCACATTAAAAAGCCAAAAATTGTAATTTGGCCATACAACCCCTGCAGCAACAGAATTAAAACATGGTATGCATACACAAATTGATGTTGGGAGTAACATGGGCAGGATCCCTCATTGCTACACCATTTCCCATTGGTGTGTAAAGAGAAGTGCCCCCCCCCCCCCCCCCCCAAAAAAAAAAAACAACTTCGGAATAAAGATTAGACCTGAGGAGTTAGATCCACGAACCTATTTCAATATATATTTTGGTTCGTAAGTATGTATGTATGTATGTTTGTATGTAATGTATGTGTCTAGGCATCACGGCCAAATACTTGGACAAAAAGGCCATAATTTGGCATGTGCTCTCTAAGAATCCGGATGATTATTATTAAACACATGTGGGCATGGTAATGAGTGTGTTTTTTCCCTAGCCACACCCACATAAATTTATTTTGGCTGAAAAGTTAATCAGAGACCGATAAGGCAAAAAGTTGGCATGTGGTCTCCAAACACCAGGGAAAGAATTATTAGCCACATATGGGTGTGGGTTGGCCATAGCCACACCCACTGGAAGTTGTTTTGGCTATTAAAAGCTAATCCAATGACCAACCAGACTGAAATTTGGAATGAGGTTTCCAAGCCACTGGGTGAGCATTATTAATCACATTTCTGTGTCAATGGGTGTGGTCTGATTAATCTGGAATCTGGAAAAAAGATACCATGATAATGAGGAAAAAGCCAAAAATGGTATTTTTGCTAGAAAAACCCTTGGAGTTACAGATATAAAACTTGGTATGCATATACAACTTCACTCTGGGAGTAATATGAGCTGTGTTCCACCTGGCCACACCTCTTCCTTAACCTGTGTGAGGCTAAAAATGCCAAAAATCCTATATCAGCAAAAATGCTAGAACGTAAGGAGTTAGACCAAGAACCCATATATATTTAGAATCAATATAATCTGGGAAATGTTTTAAGTACATGTAGATGACCACATCCATTTCTGTTTTCATGTCAGGCCCAAAATAACGTCAAAAATGGTACTTTGGCCAGACACTCCCTTTAACCGACAAACTTAATAAATGGTATGCATACACAACTTGACTTGGGAGTAACATGGGCGGAGTCCCTCCTTACTTTTTCCCACTGGTGTGTAAACGGAAATAACCACACCCACTGTTTTGGCTATTAAAAGCTAATCCAACGACCAACCAGACTGAAATTTGGAATAAAATACCAAGCAAATGGGTGAGCATTATTAATCACATGTCTGTGTGTCAAGGGGTGTTGTCTGGTCATTGCCACACCCATAGGACATTATTATGCCAACCAAAAATTCATTTATGGACCAATCAGGCTGAAATTTGGCATATGGAGTCCAAGTGATTGGGTGAGTATTGATAACTGTATGTGGGTGTGGTAGTGTGTGTGATTTGATATTAGTCTAACCCACAAAAAGTCGTTTTGGCTGCCAAAAGCTAATTAAAAGAACCTGGCCGAAATTTGAGTGGCTTCTGTTTCATGTTGACATTGGCCGGGCAATGCCGGGTATATGCTGATAGTAATACTTAAATAGCATCCATAAATATATTTCATTGATATAATTAGGTAGATATATGAATGAAGTCACGGAAAAGTAACCCCCAAAACGCACCTAACATTTCAAATATTGAGGGTAATAAAATTGTTAATCATGTCATATCACCAGGATAAGTGTGGTAGGCCTGGATATTGAGCATAACTTCAGGATGAACTCCCACTGTCAAGTAGACCTGTGACTAACCCAAGAAAACATTATAATTCCTTCTAATAGCACTGGACATAAGGTCAAAATAGTTTCAGAATTTGGGGCATATATAGCAATTTTGTATGAGCACCATAATATGAATCAGCCTATAGCTAAGAGTTGATGGACTACCTCAAACTGTGTTTAAGAGTTATGATAATCATTCTCAGGGACATTGGATCATAAATATTTGACAAAAAATGTAAAAATATTTAATCTTAAGTCTATTTGATTTGAGATGAATACTCAACAGATTTCCGGATATCAAAGACCAACAGACTCATGATGCTCCAGACGTCCTTCTGGCATTATTGATGAAGAATTTGACAGATTCACAGAAAATTTATATATATGTCCCATAAGCAAGTACACAACATTCCTCAGTGCATTAATTGACAAAATGAAATGCAGATGCAAGTTTTTTTTTGGTTTTTTTTTTTGGTTTTTTTTTTTTTTTTTGTGGTATACTCTCGATTCAATAAGGGGGAAATTTAAGTCATAGTAGCGCAAGCATGGATTCTACTCTGCCTAGGCTGGACTTTGAGTCCAAGGAGGACGTGGATTCCCTTCGTTTACCTCTGTGTGCAAGGCAAGGTCTGCAAGTAAAATTTTGTTATTAATGTCAATCTTCCTGGGAAAGTTAAGTGTTAACTTTATGAAGTTGTTCAGGAAGAACAAGAAAAGAAAGCAAGTAACTATGCTGTTCACTTTATTCTAATGACATAATGATTTATTGTGGATGGAGGGTAACTTTTAAAGGTACTCAGCCATATATCAATCTCATAATAAGTAATTATTATTTCTGTGTATATTCATATTAATTTTTTTTTATTATAATGATTTTGATGAATTGATGAAAATTGTGTATATGATAATGAAGACTATCAAAGAAACAAGGAGCACAATTATGCATGAATGCTTATCATATTATTCTAATTATTATGTTGATTCCTGTTTGGGGAAGTATATAGTAAGTTTTATTGTACTGTACACACAGCTCCCCATGTTGAAGGTAAGTAGTTCTTGATGTGACCCATTTTCACTTAGTTGAGGTGTACCTAACTCTGTATCACAAAGATATTCTTATGTTTGCTTTGTTGAGGTGTTCCACCTGAAATTGTAAGAAGATAGTTTCTAATTTTACCCTTTTCATTAAGTGGGACTGATCTCTGTATTGGATGGAAAATAGTTCTTAGTGCTACCCTTTTTCATTAAGTGGGACTGATCTCTGTATTTGAAGGTAGATAGTTCACAATGATGTGTTTATCTTCACTGCATTGAATGATTAAAATCTCCCTATGTTGAAGGAATAGTGTGTATTTTTAATGATGCGCCCCATGGACATTGCCAAGGTTGATGAGGAGAAGGAGGGTGGGGGGAGGTGCTTTACAGGTATAATGTGTCAAGAGAACATAATTTTCTGGCCATGAGGAAATTATCTTTAGATATGTTCAATGATAAAGGGTATTTTCACTCATTTGACATAATTAAAAAATATAGATGTTAATGTCATCCCATTCGAAATGTAATTTTTTAAAATTAACATGAAACCTAAGTATAATTTAAAATACTATATGATAGACTGACATTCCCTCGTGAAGTTCACAAATAAAAATTGTATTCCTGAACAATTATTTTAATCTAGCTAGAAATTTATTTAATAAAATCATCACAGTGGATTAGAGTAAACTTTACAAACAGGATTGGACACCTACATCATCATCAAATGATATATATTTCCAGCTTATGTTCATGTATTACGACATATATTTTTATGTTTCTAGGAAACGCTTTTAGACCAATGAATCCATATATATTTGGAATCAATATTTTCTGATTGCATATGACCACACCCATTTTTGTGTTCATATCAGGCCCAAATAGGCCAAATATGGTACTTTGGCCAGACAAACTCTTGAAGCGACAGAGGTAAAATATGATATGCATACACAACTTGACTTTGTGAGTAACATGGGCTGGGTCCCATTGGCTACACCTCTTCCTATTGGTGTGTGAAGCTAAAGTGTCAAAAAAAAACTTCTGAGTAACGCTTGGACTTATGGAGTTATATCCACAAACCGATTTAATATATTTTTTAATTCGTAAATATGTATATGTTTATATGTATGTATGTATGTGTGTCTAGGCATCACTGCCAAACACTTCAACAAAAAAATTTTTTGGCATGTGCTCTCCAAGAACCCGGGTGAGTGTAATTAAATACATGCGGGAATGGTAATAAGTGTGGTTCTATCATATATGCACCTACAGGAATTTATTTTGGCTGAAGATCTATCAGGCAAAAATTAGATGTGTGGTCTTCAAGTACCAGGGTAAGCATTATTAATCACATATGGGTGTGGTTTGGCCATAGCCACACCCAAAGGAAGTTGTTTTGGCTATTGAAAGCTAATCAAAGGACCAACCAGATTGAAATATGGAATGTCGTTTATAAGCAACTGGGTGAGCAGTATTAATCATGTGTGTGTGTCAATAGGTGTGGTCTGGTCATCGCTATACTCATATAAAGTCATTTTGCCTACCAAAACTCATTTATGGACCAATCAGTCTGAAATTTGGTATATGGACTCCAAATAACCGGGAGAGCGTTATTCGCCACTTGTGGGTGTGGCAATGACTGTGGTTTGGTAATAGCCACACACACAGGAAGTTTTCTTGGCTACCAAATGCTAATTAAAGGACCAACCAGGCCAAAGTTTGAGTGGTTTCTATAATGTTTCTTATTGACATTGGCCGGGCAACGCCAGGTATATGCTGCTAGCCCTGTATAAAAAGGAATGGGGTATGCCTGTCCATCCGTACATGCGTAACACTGAATGTGTTCAAAGGTACATGAAATGTTGGGTAAGGACAAGTGTAGTGGAAAGGTTAATGCCCATTCTCTTAGAACTTTGCTAAAGATAATCTCAAGAGATAATGAGCATTTAGTGCTATGTTTACGTTTTCTTCCATCAAGAATAAACTCACATCACCCACTTAATCCTCTGTTTTTAGCATCTTGAGACCTCCAGAATCCAGATATAGGATTTTAACATTAGTAAGCTACTTCTTTAGTGAAGTTGTGTATGTAAGCCAAGTTTAAGGTCTCTAGGTCTCAGGGTTTGGCAGTACATTAGACACCTGGTAAATATTAGTAACCACATACCACATATGGGGGTCAGGTTTTATCTAGAATATTTTGGAAGGGGGGGGGGGGGGTGGAATACCAATGTGTGTTCTTGAAATCAGCCTTAATGTGGTATTAGCATAAATTATGGATGAGTGTATGACAATGTCAGTTTGGTGACTTGAAACTTTAAATGCTCACATAATTTTCAGTACCCTTTTTCAAGTCTTGGAAGGAGCCTTGATCCACATTTAAACCACACCATTTCCCTTTGGTATTTCAGCCCACTTCTCACACACAGAACAATACATACACCAGGCTACTCATCATAGATAACCCACCAATAAACTTTCTTTTGGAGTCTGTAAGACAATGTATGTTTATATGAGTCTGCTTCTGTTTGTTGTTGATTTAGAAGTGGATGGCTCACTTGCAGAATTTGATGAAAAGCATACTAACTGAGCAATCTATCACTGACTATATCAATTCTAGGATGCTTGTCTGTGCTGTCACATTCAGTTGAATGCTTGCTAGCTGGCTTCCTGAACAGCATTCTCAGATCAATGGTAAATACAATCCACCATTAATATATTCCCATCATACAGAGCATAGCACATTCAAATTCCTAAACTAATTTTGGTTAGATTGGTTACACATATAAATTAATAAAAGCTTAAAAGTTTACAGGGCCACGTTTTACTAATTCTGCTGAACTGACTCATAATTTGATAATTCAAGAAAAATTATTGTGTGACCATGTAACTTGAATGCTTATTATCTATGAAAAAATTTGCCTGATGGGCGGTTCTTTGGTTGGCTTTTGGCCTCCTGCAGTAATAATCTTTTTCATATTGCATAATGTATCAGCTATTTTAGAGGGTTCTTTGTGGGGCTTTTCTAATTGAAAGTAGGCAGTGCATCGTACTGCATACAACATGAACCCCTGAAAATTGGATTTCCTCCTCTTTTTTTATATAACTGTTCCATTTGTCTGCCTAAAATGGCCATTTTTTAAAAGTTTAGCTTGCCACACACAGCAAGTTAAATAAATAAGAACTAACCACATCATGACGCTTTCTGTTTCCCAAGATGAAATTCAATCCATGCACTCCCAGTGCTACTCCAAATAGACTATAAAATATCAGGGTGATTGAATAACCATTTGGGAGGAGTAGCATTACTTACAGATAGACAGAAACTTGCAAACTATATATAAATTGAGAACAAATGGAAAAGAAAAAATAGGCAGTGAAAATAGGAAAATAAACGTGGAAAAGGCCAAGTCCAGGATATGAACTGCCGAATTTAAGCTTGGGAAACCTATGCCTTTGTTTTTATTTTTGTATATGGAAAAATTATTTGAATTTCTATCTTTCCTCATGAAGCATTCTCCAAGGCGAAAGTCAATCTACGCACTCCTAGTGCTACCTCAAATGCACTGTAAAATTAATGTTATGATTGGAGCACCCATTTTCGAGGAGTAGAATTACTTACGGATGACAAACACTTGCAAAGTATATTTAGTTGGATTTTTTAAACTACATCAATTATCACAAACATAAGACACCCCAGTACATTACATGAGCTAATTGACTGTTCATTTTACTGCGAATATGAAGGGAGGGGGGGGCAGGGGGAAGACAGCTCTGAAGGGGGGAAGATTCTCCTTCTTCCTCCCCCCCCCCCCCCCCCACGTAGATAAAACACTGGGTGTGGTTTGGCCATAGCCACACCCACAGTAAGTTGTTTTGGCTATCAAAAGCTAATCAAACGACCAACAATACTGAAATTGGCATGTGGTTTCCAAATAACAAGGTGAGCATTATTGACCGTGTGAGTGTGTGTCAATGAGTGTGGTTTTGCTATAGCCACATCCACAGAAAGTTTTTCTGGTTACCACAAGCTAATTAATGAACCAAACAGGCTGAAATTTGGCATATGTTCCCAAGAATCCAGGTGAGCGTTATTAACCACATGTGGGTATGGCAATTGTGTGATTCGGCCATAGCCACACCCATACAAAGTCATTAATCCTGTCAAAAATTAATTTATGAATCAATCAGGCTGAAATATGGTATATGGTCTCCAAATAGTTTGGGTGACCATTATTAACCACATGTTAGCGTGTCAATGGGTATGGTTTGGTCTTACCACACAACAGGAAGTTGTTTTGGCTGCTAAAAGCTAATTAAAGGACCAACCAGGCCGAAATTTGAGTGGCTTCTGTAATTTTCAAGTTGACATTGGCCAGGCATATATACATAAATATCTTAATTAAGTCTTATTTTACCAAGTTGGGGAACTGAAGTTGCCCCCATGCTGTTTTTGCCTCTGCTTTTTTTGTTTGTGAATACCATATCCATTAATTGAATTATGGTAACATAGATATTTATTATATCACATGTTTTAATATAGAGGTTGGTATCAGTGATTGTATTGTGTTGAGTACAATACATTTAGTGCTACGGTTGGAAAAACACTCCCTGCTCACTTATATAAAACACTTAAGTAATTTTATATCATCATTAGCATCATAAATATATTTCTGGCCTGAGAGATGCCTGGGTGTATCCTTTTAGTCTTTCAATAAAAGAGTCACAAAATTTTGACAGAACTTCCCAAGGTAATTCTGCTATTTAAACAGCATCTTATTTCACCGAAGTCATGGAACAACTGTCAAAAGCAAGAGTACAACAAGAATTTCCACACACATAATTAAACTACAAACTATAACCAGTACTATGTCAACGCTACAGTCTCTTTGTACCTACAACACACAAAATGACTACACAAGAATTCTAAATAGGTTATACTTTCATATCATTTAGCCATGATGGTGTAGTATAGATTCATCCACAAAGGAACAGATACAGCTATGCTAACTGTCAAAGAATCAGGTGATAACAGAGAGATTTATGGTTTCCCAACGAAAGGAATGAACATTTTTAGGGACTCAAGACTAGTGAGATAATCTGGATGCAAATGGAATGCTGAACCAATTGGTGCATGCTATTTAAGTAGACATGTCCACACACACACACACACACACACACACACACACACACACACACACACACACACACACACACACACACACACACACACACACACACACACACACACACACACACACACACCCACACATACACACACACACAGACAGACAGACAGACAGACAGACACACATGCACACACACACACTGAAATGAGAAAGAAAATGTGACATTTAATTCCTCAAATGTCTCAACATCATTTAATGTGATCATGGAAGCCATGTAAACAGAATTTTAGCCACAATTTTAATTCTACACAAACAAAAAAGCCTAATTACAAGTTATGACTTCGGTAAAAAATCCACCAGCCAGCATTGTCATGTGATATCACATGTATGTGGATGATAGCTTACTTTGTGCTGAGGCATGAGGCAAGTATACAGCAACACAGAGAAGAACAAGTCTGCAATCCTGACAAAAAGAAAAAAAAAATTTATGTTCAACAATAAATATCCATGATATCACCATGCATTAATAAAAATCATATTTAACACCAAAGTATATTCATGCAACAGTATATTAATGTTACTGTCATCACGGAGTAGGTTAGTATCCACTATATCGGAATAACTTGCCTTTCTCTCTATTTTTGTTGCCACCTTCACGAGGTCTTCAGCTGATAATATTTCACAAATGCTCAGAGGATGGCGAGAATCTTTCACCATGGTAATAAATCAGAATGGGAAACAGTCAGTATGAAAAACCCTCCAGCGTATCTTCAATATCAATTTGTGTTCCACCTCTTTTCCTCCCTAGCCCTCAACAAAAATAGAACAAAAACAACACAAAATGCAATTGGTCCACACAAAGTAATATTGACATAACAAAACTCTAATTAATTCAATAAATGTCACAACCAACTGGTATTATAATTTTAAAAAATTGGAATCAACTACTATCTATACTATAAAGTGTGAAGAGTCTCTCTGTTGTCTATTTGTCCGTAATTCATGCTTGAAGTTAGACCCATGAACCCATATATATATAGAATCAGTGTTATCAGGGGATCGTCATGAGAATGTCTATATAGCCTCACCCCCTTCCATATTAAAAAAAAGCAAACAAAAATAGTACTTTTCCAAAAAAAAAAGGATGAAACTGCAGGCCTAAAACTTGGCATGCAGACACAACTTAACTCTGTGAATAACATTGAGTGGGTCACATATGGCTACACCTCTTCCTCTCTGTGTGTAAGGCTAAAAAATACCAAAAATGGTACTCCTAAAATTTTTTGACCTAATCATGTTTACTTTGTTTTAAAGGTCTACAACATATGTCATCAAAGAAGATACTTTTGTGACTACAGTCCACCAAAGGTGGGCCAAAAAGCCGCCTGTAGGGCGGGTTTTTCACTAGTAAAGTTGTAAAGGTCCAATAATGGTTAAGATTGTCTCACCACTGTAAAATTGGTAAACAATTTATTTGTACTAAAGAATAATAATGATACAACAAAATACCAAGAAGAACATTTCCAGATAATACAATCAAATGGATTGAATGGAACAGCTCTAAAAATAATTTTTATACAATAATAACAGAATGAATTTACCTATTAAAATAAAAAATATATATATATTTATATATATATATACATATATATATATATATATATATATATATATATATATATATATATATGTTGAGTATTGATTGATGATCCTTTACTATTTCAAATTATACATCCAGTCATTAAATACACGGAAACAATAAATCACTGATGTGTCCAATCTGAAATGTTATACAATCTATATCAGTTCATTCTTATTTCAGTTTATTTATTCGCTAAAAGAATGTCTGATAGTTATTTCATAAAACATATTTTCTCTTATTACCATGTGAAATTGTTAGATACTTATGAAAAATGAGTGTTAAAACAAATCTGTTGTTGATAGCTAATTCAAAAATATCACATGGTGTTCCCATCCTACATCTATAGCAATTTATTGGTGAATGAAGTGTGTCCTCACTGAGCTGTTGAATATCTTACTGCCCATGCTTGCATATACATTTTAATTAATGTCACCAATGAGATGTCCTTAAATAAATAAAAATTTTAAAATTGTCACAGGAGATGAAAATGGAGACAAGTTTGTTCATCCTTTGAAAACACTCAAGTCATGGTAATCTCCCCTAATGACATGAAATAGACTCTCAATTATGTCTTTTCTATGCAATTATGTTAACAGAAGATAAAAGTGACTGGACATGATGACTGCACTGATAAGTGCTGCATTGTCTCTCAATTATCCAATTTAGACCACAGCCACCACAAATGGTGATCTCATTGAAGTCAGTTTTTATAACTTATGCAACTGCATGCAAAACTTGTAAGACACTTAGACTCTAAACTACTTATTTAGAACCAATGAAGGTCACTATCACACCTATCTAATTCAATTTGGCATAAACCACAAACTGAGTATAAAATGAAATTTCATATATAGTTGTAACAGACAGAAACTCAAGGAGGCCCTAATTCCTGCACCACATGCATTGAGTTGGTATATGCAATAGTAGATGCTAGAACTATCCCAATGTACCAACAAAAGTGGAAAATCTGACAATATGCAAGTCATTCTCATTCTATAAAGGAACCAAATAGTTCAGGATAAGATCATATGATTGGCCAAATGTGCATTGCAAGTCAAATTAATTTCAGCCCCCCCCCCCCCCCCCCCTGCCAACATAACTTCAAAATCATGTAACCGAAAACCAAGGTTTTGTAGGTTAGGAAATTTATAAGATATTGGCAACAATTTGGAGAGATCTTGCAATGTGAATAACTGCTTGCCCAGGGCTGCGAAATGTGCTGTTCACATTCTAGTACTCATAACCAGTTTTGAAGCAAGACTTTCTTGTAAAAATGAAGAAGGCAACTAATTTTGAAACCAATTATATTATATCAGATCAGCATATTCATCTGGACTGTGATTTGTGTCATTATGTCAACAGATTAGAGGTTTTCAACAAATGGAGCAGATATTTTGAGGTCTATTATATTAACTGACAAAACACTGTCACATCCAGTTATTTGGATCATCTGTATATATACAATTTTCAGTTCTTAGCGTATTTTTGATAGTTGGGAGAAAACGTTCTTAATGAGATTATGACCATTTCCCTATGCAGATGGTAGGCATTTGTATCTGCCTAATATTGCTACCACATAATGTTGAAAGCAATCATAAAGTGCTTCCAATAATATGTGAGAGATTGTTGTCTAATATGGCTTATATAAATTTAGCTGTATTATGTTTGAAGCACTCACCAAAATTATGTAACAGTTCCTACATGTTTTGGTCTTCTGGGCAGAGAGAGAGATTATACTTGTAAGAGAGCTTTTACGGGGCTTCCCAGCTCAAAAGAGCCTTCACTGAAACAGTTGGTAAGAGTGAGAAGCCCACCCACATCCCTATTAAGTTCTCAAAGCACCTAACTTCACTCAATAGCTACATTGTTCGTTATCAATAAAGAACTTGCACATATCGTGGACCAATAATGAATCTAGCTTAATCCCAATAATACTAGCTCAGTGGCATATTTGTCTGGCAAAACCTTTACACCACTAATTGTCCCTGTTTGAAGTCACACATAATTGAGTACACAATATTAAAATCTCCTCCATATTCTCCTAAAATTCACCAGCTCAACTCATTAAAACTCACAATAATTACCACTTTCACAGTTTACTGCCAACCAGATATCAGAGAAAAATAATAATGCATCATTGCCTTGTAGATATCAAAATAAAATTTAGTGTAGAACCTTGGATGGGCCCTATAGGTAAAGGAAAAAAATCCTCTGTGACAATCCGTGTATCATATATTTAGCATGACCTAATATGAATGCATGTGTGGTGGCCACTATGCCATACTATCATCATTTCCATCCATGCATCTATCCTTTCATTCATGGCATACAGAGAGGTTAGATTATTTCCACCAATACTACAACAGACATATGTAAAGGTCATATTTTAGTGATTTTGGGCCTTGACTTATGTCACTATGTCAACATATAGAAATGTTTGCAACAAGCAGAGAAAATATTCTGAGGTCTACTCTATTAACTGACTATATATCCTCACATCCAGTTATTTAGATCATGTGTACATACACAGATATATATATATTTTTTTAAATAGTAAGGAGAAATAGTATTTTTAATGAGATTATGACCATTTCCCTATGCAGATGATTGGCATTTGTATCTGCCTAACATTGGTACCACATAATGTTGGAAGCACTCACAAAGTGCTTCCAAAAATGTGAGAGATTGTTGCCTAATATGGCATATATATAATTAGCTTTTATAATTTTGGAAGCACTCACTGAGTGTTTGTGAGCAGAGAAACAGATAATATTTGTTAAAGAACTTTTATGGGGTTTCCCAACTAAAACAGACCTCACTGAAAGGGTTGGTAAGAGTGAGTAGCCCACCCACATCACTATCAAGTTCTCAAAGCACTAAACAGGACAACAGTTACATTGTTTGTCATCAATAAAAAAAAACTTGCACATATCATGAACCAATAATGAGTCTAGCAGAGTCCCAACCCTACTGGCTCAGTGGCATATTCATCTGGCAAAACATTTACACCTCCAGTTGTCCCTGTTTGAAGTCACACTAGATAGCAGTACACAATATTAAAATCTCCACCACATTCTCCTAAAACTCATCAGCTGAACCCATTCAAACTCACAATAATTACCACTTTCAAAGTTCACTGCTAACTTGATATCAGACAAAAATAATTACGCATCATTGCCCTGCAAATATCAAAATAAAATTTAGTGTAGAACCTTGGAAGGCCCATATAGCTAGGTAAAGGAAAAAATCCTCTGTGTAACACCTCTGTAAATCATATATTTAGCATGACCAAATATGAATGCATGTGTGGTGGACGCTATGCCATACTATCTATCCATGCATCTATCCCTTCATTCATGGCATATAGAAAGTTCTTATCATTTCCACTGATAATACAACAGACATGTGTAAAGGTCATATGTACCTTTCCTAAACATTGTTTTGTGGCCTCCCAGATAATGTATATGACTATCAATCATGGTAAGATCTCATCATAGACGTTTCAATCTGGTCATCCTATAACTTGAATAAGAATGGCACAAAGAAGTGGTAGATCCTGACTACAGGCTCACAGATCTGTTGTTTTCTTTATAATTTTTATTGATGTTGTTTTAATCAACAACTACGGAGTAATAAAGAGTTCTACAATTATTTAATGTCATCTTTCAGTTTATTGGAAAGCACATGTAAATTCAGACAGCAAGCTCACTATTGAGCTTTGATATTGTAATATAACAATGTATCCAACATAGACTTAGGTCAGGTGCTCCAATCAGCTCTTCATACTGCTGTAGCCCAAGGAAGAAAAAAAAGTGAACCACCATAGTTAACGCTTTGCTCTGCTCTTGTTCCTGTGTGGAGGCACATCACAGCAATACTCGTCTTCAATACAATATAGAACAAGGACTATCAGGAGCAGAGAAACAGGACTAGCCCAAGGAAAAAATTAATTTACAGTGGCCCAAGAATAAAGATGGAAACGTTTGTGACATGTGTGAGAGTGAGAATTGATTTATTGATTGGCCACTAAAGCCATAAAGGTGTTGAGTAGATGTAGTAAGCAACTTTAAATCTATGTGCAATTAGATTTTGCTCTTAGCTTCATGCTGTCCACCTTTACCTGACTCTTTCCTATCAATGGATCCATCTGGGAACAATAGTGTTAAAATTTACTGGCCGATTACATCAGAGATCACACATCTGAACAGACAAATAGGGTGGCTACTGAGTCCCAAATCCTGTATGAACAACCTCAACTACAACACCATTGACCTCTAAAACACATGATTGGTTTTCAAAACTTAATTCCTTTAAACAGTTTTGTCTTGGGAATATTACACTGGACATTTGTTGTGGCATCCACTTGGGGAATAAATAGCACTTTTATGTTTTTTGTGGGACTACATCTCATCTGTGATGACTTGATAAGAGCCCTATGTCAGTGTGTGGTGCATCACTTCATGAATCATCTTTACTCATTCGAGGGTGCTGTAGTCTGAAGTCAGAGCTGAGACCACAGTTTCTTGTCTCAAATGTATTTCTTAATCTAGATGAATTTACAATTATAAGAATAAAACATATTCTGAAATAGACTCAGCTTCTGCATATAGTAATCTCCACCAAATTATTAGCTACATCAACTGTGAAAGCTTATAAAATAATAAGTGGAAAGCTAAGATATGGCTTCAGCAATCATTGCTCTTAATTTATAGACTTCCAAAGTGGGTAAAATAAGTTAAGGGCAACAGCATTATATGGAGTTACATTTTTTTGTTACTGGTCCTTCAAAGTCAAAAGACTGCTGTGGATTGACAAAACAGAGAATAAGAAGCCATAGGTGGGGGAGGGGGTATCACCAGATGCCCCTGTGATATGAGGGTGATAGTCCACATAAACCAACACAATTGTTGGTTGTTGTAGTGCCACTTGATTTCTAACAGGTCCAGTAGTGCAACATGGCACAAGCATATGATCCTGTCACACTAGCTGAACTGATTTTGCCCTCTGGACAAAACATAATACAACTGGAAACGAGGATGCAAGCTAATGATGAAGAAAGTAGTACCACTTATGTCTAATACCCTTACAATGTGGACCAGTACCAAACACCCCAAGACTCCCAGAAGAGCTAACCTTCTGCAGTCTAATCCAGACGTCACATGGTGATGGTGGTCCTATCTAAAAGGAAGTGTGAGATATCAAGAGGGAAGCTAGAAATTCTTTGACCTAACCATAGAGAGAAGATGTTACAACTGTAGGAAGTATAACCACATAGCAATCATATACATCAAGAAAGGGTTACTCTGGTTGGCATGACATGCATTATTTCACCTTTTTCTCCTTCCATTCAAGTAATGTGTATTTTGATAGTATATTAACCACAAATATATATCAACTACTATTTACTGAAATTTTTATAAGGGAATGCATGGCACAGACAAATTCTAAAGTCCAGTTTAAAATATGGAGTGGTGTCATCTTGCTATGAGCATATTAATTTTGAACCAGCTACAAGTTAGTGAAAACTGTCAAATAACACATTAAAGACACTAAATAAATTTACTTTTAATTACTGTGAACATGAGCAGGTAATGAGTGGGGTATTCTCCATTACAAAAGCATCAAATAAAAGTCCGACCTCTAGCATATCATCAGCGTCACAACAATTTCCAAGATATATTGGTAACAACAATAGCAAAATATTGTTAGAAGTTATCCCATTTTGCCCATGCATGGGTTTGGGCATCCTGAAAACTATCCTTGGTTATTCCTACTTAAAGATTTGGAAAATCTGGGGCAGATTGCTAGTATCCTAGGTCTAGGTAATATATTCTATCCCTTTTCGGGGTAGTCTTCTGGGAAATCGTCTTCTATTCTCAACTGGATATTGTGAGATACAAGTAACTCAATCATGTAATGGGTTTCCCCAGTATCCTAAAATGCCCTCAGCTACTCTCAATCATGTAATGGGTTTCCCCAGTATCCTAAAATGCCCTCAGCTACTCTCAGACAAGTGGTGGCAGAAACACATGTTACTCTAAATAATAAGTGACATGGACTTGATGTTTGCATGAAGATATATATTGAAATGTCATTGGACTATTTACATGAAAGCAAAGACAATTATCCAAGAATTAATTAAATTAAATTGATGTGGACATCAAAACAATGGAATGTACTCACTCAACTCCAATGCTTAAAAGATGAGTCTTTGTCATACCAAACTTCTAACCATAAAATGAGAAAGCAATTTTAGTCGGAACAAAAATACGATATTAAGCCCTGTGGAATGTATTACCCAGAGTCCAGCTGGCTTCTTTATCAACCTGTTTGTACACCAGGTATACTAACTCTGAATACACTGGGCATGACTGAGTAAGAGCCTGGGCACAACTGCATAAAATGCTGAACCTCAATATAATCATACACACAATACTACTGTTACACATACATCATCCTAGTCACTAACCCGAATAGAGAAAATGTAAATATTTCTTTAATAATGCTACCATGTCATATTGTGTTGTATGGATGGCAGAGTGCCTATAAAAGTTCTTAGTTGCTGCTGTCGAGCAGCTGTGTGTCCCATATTTATTGTAAGAGTGGTAATATTTTGTCCTTCACCAATTATACAGCCTAGCAGTAAAAAAAAAACCTAACAGTGTTTGGAAGAAAAAAAACTATGCAAATTTGGGTCAGCATTCTGGGCTTCTATATTTGAAGAAACTAGCTGAATAAAAGAAAATTCATGTCAACACTTCAATGCAAGACTATCAGAGATGGCAGTGTGATGAGTGACGCAGCATGCTCAAGTGGCAAGGACTAAAGGCTCATTAAGGAGTACATGTCTCAGTTCACATGTGCAAACAGATTAATTGAACATAAAATAAGACATAATATGCTCAGGAATACAATACACACCTGTAAACTGAATTTCTGAGTGGTCTGGGACAAACTATTGTTGTGGTCAATTTTGAGCTATTATTATATTTTCAATATCTCCAAGACACTTTTCCTTTGTATGTTCACAAGCGAAGTATGATATACACATGTGCAGTTAACAAATTTTTGTACTTTCCTAACAATATGAATACCAACAAGTGGCTCCAGAAATAATGAAATCAGGATCTCATGGGAAAATTTGACTCAAGTGTTTTTAGTAACAGAGTACTAAATACTTTCACAGGACCATAAGTGGAATATCCCATTTTTAAAAGGACAAAATAACATTGACAGGAGATATCGAATTAATGGTTTGGGAGAGTAAATGTAATCTATATGCAAAGCCTAAGTATATGTATAGTTACTGTTCACACATAAAAATATTAACATTAATATAATGTCCCCATATTAACACATGTTCTTACTAAACAAGTATCAAAATTCGGCATCAGAAAGAACCCTGTCTTCACTATGTTAATTCCCAATTACATAGTCTCTTATAGTTGGTTTACATTTTCCCTTTTTAACACCAGCCTTCATGTGTTGTGTGCGTATGTGTGTGTGTGTGTGTGTGTGTGTGTGTGTGTGTGTGTGTGTGTGTGTGTGTGTGTGTGTGTGCGTGCGTGTGTGTGTGTGTGTGTGTGTGTGTGTGTGTGCGCGCGCGTGTGTGTGTGTGTGTGTGTGTGTGTGCGCGCGCGCGTTCATGTGTGTGTGTGTGCATGCATGTGTGTGTGCTGCGTTTGTATGGACGGTGTACAGTGTTTGTGATTTAACATACTTTCGGTTCATCGTGCAAATCCTAAAATGCCATTAAGTGCTACTGCTATAAAAGTTTATATTGGGACTATAACAGTAGCTATGTTATTATGAAATGTTTAATGCCCCCTAAGAAATACTGTAAAGTTTGACAAAGAGTGAATGAAGGGATGGCAGTTCAATTGAGAAGATGAACTCATCATTCCTTGCATCACTATAGAATCCCTACATGACTGCGTCAGAACTCTATTGTAACATCACTTCTGTATAATCACTCACAGTGTTATCATCTCTCCTTTATATTGGTGTGTATGGTTAAAAATGCCCAAAAGGGAATTTCTGAAATATGTATGGACTGAAGGAGTTAGACCCACAAACTCATATATATATTTGGAATCAGTGTCACCTGTGGAACGTTTAAATAAACCATGGCCAAGTGGTTAAGGCAGAGGTATAACAAACACAATCTTCCAGGTTCCACTTTTTCCTGATTCATACATGTGTGGATATGTATGTATTTATTTATATTGCATATTTATACACGTTACCACCAAAGAACCAAACCAAATGAAGATAACTCTTCAGGATAGATACATCTTACACCAGATATGTTTTTTTTAGCTGTAATATACTTGGGCCACTTGGTTATACCTCTTCCTTTAGATGTGAGAGTCTATAACACTGAAATGGTATTTAATAGAAACCCTGGATCTGACATCCAAAACTTGGTAATAACACACATCATGACTTTGAGAGAGACAAAGACTGGGTCCCACCTGGCCACACATAATGCTCTGGGAGTGTCAGGCTAAAATTAGAAAAAATGGTACTTGGCCAAAGTCTCGGATGGGCTGGGTTATATTTAGCCACACCTCAAGGTAGGCATATCATTATGATCCTGAAAATGCTTCAAGATAATTATTCTTGGGAAAATGGTGTTTATGAATTTCTCTGCTATTTTGATCTTTACCACAACGATTTTACAAGAAATTTGTCTAAATAAACATTTGTCTGTAAAAAAAATAATAATAAAATAAAAAATAAGATAAATTAAAAAAAATAAATAAAAAAATAATAATAATAATAAATAAATAATATATATATATACATGTATACAAATATACATATATATGTATATAATAATAATAATAATAATAATAATAATAATAATAATAATAATAATAATAATTATAATAATAATAAATCAATAAATAAAAATTGTAAAATCACCTCAAAGTATTTCTCAAAATTGTGGAAGGAATAGGCAGATATTAATATTTTAATTTAATATAATATTATACATAAAAAAATCTTAGTCCCTTTTACAAGTCATAGTACCAACTAATACAAACAATATTGATATCACATTTTCCATCTTTAAAGCTCCACCAAAATGAATAATTCTAACTTGATATGGCACTTAATTACAAAGAAAATATATTCCATTTGTATCAATGCTCTTGGACTCAGCAGATTGAAAAGTGTATTCAGATTATCTTGCTACATAATTACAGACAAATATAAATCTTGAATACTTCTAGAAGTCATATTGGTGATTTATATTTGTGACTTATAAATTGAGTGGAGCTTTGAAAACAGAAATATGGTACTTAATTGACCACATAGCTAAAACATCTTATTACCATTGTGATTATTTGATTTTCCATCTTTTTTTCCTTTGGAAATAAACTTCCCAATCATCCCTCTCTTTAGAGCAACTTTGTTCGTCTACTGGGCAGTCTTTGCAGGCACTTCACCCAGAAGAACACCGTTGTAAGCCTTCCTAACCCGGACGTTGAACTTAACCATTGCTGCTCACAGCTTAGACAGGTTTTAGAAAAATAGGGCTTCAATTTGCTAGTTTAGCTGCACACGGTCTTGGAAACGTCTGAACTTCACCTTGTAGAAGGGATTGACCTCTGCACCCCTGGCCATAGTTTCCCTATTCCAAGACTACTCCGTTTGATTTTATCGTAGTCCAGTCATTCTAGTGCAATATCTATATTAACCCACAACTAATTGCAATAGTTATTTGTTCTGTAAATATATTTGTAGATATTTTGCTTAATAACGTAGCAAAAATCTTTTAAAAAATCGGCTGTTTGTTTGTGTGGAGGTGAATTTCGATAAAATGGGGGGGGGGGGGGGGGGGGGGGGGTGTGTGACAGTCTGTGTAGAGTGACATTCTGTAAATGTTGAGCATTTTGAAATATGGGTCCATTATGTACCAGGCCCATAGCCAGGATTTTTGAAAGGGGGTGTTCTTTTTTTTTTTTTTTTTTTTTTTGGGGGAGGGGGGGGGGGGGTGGGGGTGGGAAAGTATCCAAATTATCATTAATTATTAATGAGATATCTAATATGTAACATCACTTTGTTGTCAGTAACCCCTACCCTTAATCTTATTGCCAAATGAAAGCTTAGTTCAAATACTTTCCAATGATATGCTTAATGACATGTTTAAGTGTCCTACATTCTCAAGTATTATTGTGAAGTACCATACAAATTTCACAAAAATATAGTTGAAAAATATGGCCATGCATAATGGCCAAATAGTCCTAAATAATGTGATATATATATATATATATATATATATATATATATTGCAAATAGATTCATGAGTTGAAATCCAGCTGACGTCCTTCATTAGAGGTGGATCATAGATAGAGGCAGATTACGTAGGACACAGACCTCCTTCAATATTTACTACAAGAGTTCTGTCCCAGTGCAAAGTCAACTCAGCATTAAACTGGACCCTTTGAGTAATCAGAGTGATGATGTTTTATTAATTAGAAAGATAAATGTGAACAACTCATGTGCTGCAAAAGCTCTATAATGTAATATCTATACTATAAAGTACGAATAATCAGTCTGTCTGTCTGTGTATCTTCGATTCATGCTTGAACGGTTGAAATTAGACCACTAAACCATATATATTTATGATTCTGTCACCAGGGGGATGTTATAAGCATGTCTATACAGCCACACTCCTTTGTAAATATTTTTTTAAAATAGCCAAAAATTGTACTTCTGCCAGAAAAAAAAATTGAGTTACAGGCATAAAACTTTGGCATGCAGAAAATTTTGTGACTATGTGGGCCATATAACTGCCAGTAGGGAGGGTTTTTTTTCTTTCTTTCTAGTATTCATAAAATATTAACATATATGTAGAGTTATAAAAAGTTTTGTTTCTTTAGTTTCAATACAATATATACTACCAGTTAATTAAAATGATGGAACAGTCAAAATCCAGGTGTGGTAATTTTCTTAATACGTGCAAGAGATTCTAGGTATGTTCCTTTTAGTTTAATTTTTTTTTTGGTTTTTTTTTGTTTTTGTTTTGTTTTTAAATACTACCCCAATAAACACAATGAGTATACCAGGTGTTGCCGAGCTAGAAATAAATTTGTGATGATGATAGATTTTTATATCTCACAAATAGTGGAGAGTTAGTCAATTTGCAATCCAATCCACTCACAGAACATATTGCATTCTCCATCATACCCCTCTCCTTGAACATTTTTGACATCCTGACCTAATTTGACATGGCCATCAAGGATGATGCAAGTAGCAATAACCCAGCCAGTAACTCTAGTTAATTTGGCATATTACAGAAAAATCCTCTCTGATGTCATAGTTTATTAAATGAACACATAAATCAATTAGTTCATTATTAAAAGAAGTTATTTCATCCATCATTATCAAAAAATGATTTGCACTTCCTATTTTATCAACTAAATATTTCTTAATTATGTTCTTACCTATATTAATTATTTTACTTTGTACATGGGATGATGGTAGGTGGTATTCTTTAGCTTAGGTTTCTCAAGGTGAGCATTTATGATGAGTTGTGCTTAGCCAATTGAATACCTTCATTAATGCTAAGAAATTTCCTGGTTACCATTATATCAAGGTCCACCATCTCCCCTAAGTGCCAGGCATTGCCATTCACAAAATAAAATATACTCACCTGAGTTTACTAGAGCAGGAAGGAGGGTTTGCACTGCTGTGGGTTGGCTTGCTTGGGTAAGATAGATCCCACTATCGGTGCACCCTCTGGCAGAACAACAGAATTGGGTCTATTTTCCTCAATAGTTTTAGCCAGTGCAGAATTAATACATGCATCTACATTGTGCTGTGGATTTTCACTGATTGGACAAAAGTATTTGAATCTGCCATTGCATTAAGATGGTACAGATTAGAGGGATGACTATCTACTATCTTGTATACATTGACCCACTTTTTGAAGGTGTATTTAGGATTCCACACTTACTTCTATCTTTTACAAACAAACTACAGAAAATATGAAACCTACCATCCAATCAATACCTTATTATATACCAACCAAGAATATTTTATAGCCATTTCACCTGAAAGCAAGTTATTCAAATCTTGCTGTGATTAGACTTAATTTGCAAAAAAAATCCTTCAAAAACTTCTGTTCACACACCCACTACCCCACCTTCAACAACCTGTGCAATAATACGTAGAATCCACAGTTTTTCAAATCTGCAGACAATTTTGGGGTTAAACTCTAATATCTTGTACAGAGACCAGAGTCCATATTCAGTGTCTGTGGATACTGATATTGGACTTGGTCACTTAACATTGTTCAACAATGATTCCCTCATTCTCGCATGATTTTCTAAACTCTGGCTTCTGCTAACTGGCATTTAGAGACAAATTTAAAGCAGTGTGCTCTGTCGTAGTTTTCGCATCCTGAAACCAATTTGGAGCAATGTGTTTATGATTTAAACCAATTTAACGCCGTGTGCATGTTGATTATTTAAATTTTGCCGCGGTGAATTAGGTGTGCATTTTTGTTTACTTTAAAAAGAAGGTACTTTATCTCAAAAGGCGCGATTTGACGCGCTGAATTTGAAATTTCTCAATTCCTCCCGAATTTACGTCCCTATTTCGATAAAATATACCCCTTAGAGAAAGGAAATTGTTTCAGAAGAAAGGAAATGTTTTAAAAATAGAAAGATTTTATCTTTATCCAAAGAATTTACCACACTAATTACTTACAGTAGTGGTCATATTAGGCACTATGAAAAAGACACTATCTTAACTTTCTTGAGATGAACTGTCAGGGCCACCATTGTATCTAGATGGTCCAAACTTGAACAACTAGCTGCTGATCCCCAGCTAAGATTTTCACAACCATCATCAATAATACTAATTACAGGTATATGTCTCACATCAGCAACACCATCACCACTAACAATAGAAATTGGCAGTGGACATCATGCCTTCAAGTACTTGAAAAATCATCACTTTTGGAACTTTCCCTCTTCTTCCAGTAAGCCTTGCCTCCATATTAAGTTTAACTAGATGTCCAATATCAGGACCACCATTGCCATCTTATTCTACATCATGATGATTTAAACCTCCATCACCAGCAGAAGGTCCCAACCTAATATTATCACTGACACAAATGCCACCAAAATTGCTGAACATAGCTACATGGCTCCAATCAGCAACACCATAACCACTAAGGGTAGACTTTGGAAATGAATACTCCAGCTTGAAGTACCTGAGAAAACCACCATTTCAGGTAGCAGCCATTTTACTCCCAGCAAGCCTAGCTTCCATCTAATACACTAGGGAGTTGAGAGATTCATGGAAAGAGTAGGAGGCGATTACTCACAGTTACAGAGTGACAGAGTGACAGAGTGACAGAGTGACAGAGTGACAGAGTGACAGAGTGACAGAGTGACAGAGTGACAGAGTAACAGAGTGACAGAGTGACAGAGTGACAGAGTGACACACTACAGCAGAAGAAGGTCATGTAGGGTTCCAGATAATCTGATTATATACACTTCAAAACTGAACACGGGAGGACCATGACGGACTAACTCTTGGTGGTAAGCAAATCCCAAAATGGGGTTCAGTTGAACCCTCGAACCCCCCTGGCACGCACACACATGCACACATACACACACACTCACACACGCACGCACGCACGCACGCACGCACGCACGCACGCATGCACGCACGCACGCAGCATGTATGCACACACACACACACACACACACACACACACACACACACACACACACACACACACACACACACACACACACACACACACACACACACACACACACACACACACACACACACACACACACACACACACACACACACACACACACACACACACACACACACTTTGAATGATGAGACAAATTTTATAGGAGAACTAAAAAATAAGTAACAGTAAGCCGATCATGAAATAAAAAAGTACAGTTGTATTTTTTTAATGTACTAAATGACCAGACAGTTTGCAGGAGTTATATGATACTGTAGCATGCTGTGTGTTCTAGGAAGAAAGTGGCAGCCTTATATCAATATGTACATATAAAAAGCATCACCATCTGATACAGTTCGGAAGCCAAATGCATTATTTGGGAGGAAACTCGTTTTGGAGTATATGCTACATGTTTTTTTCTTTCCTAAATCTATATGCCTTATGTTTATGTAATTCACCAGGTAACATTATGCCACCATTGAGCAGTTTGATATATTTTAAATTTAAAGTTGTGTACTGCAGAGGGAAAAAAATTGTTTTTATTAAAATGTGACTTAATAGTATAAAGTACTGTGTATCATGTAGAATATCAATATGAATAGAAATATTCATAGAAAAATATTCCATTGTCTGATTTGATATAAGTGCTAATGAAGGGGTAGTTCAAAATGAAGAAATTTTTTACTAGCTTATTGAAAAGGTTATGACTTCATATTAATTGAACAGTTTTCATGTATTGTTCCTTTTCTTAGCATTGGGGTAACATTGGTTGCCATTGCTGTGAGTGCTTTATAGCTTCAAGACTTCTTTAACATTTTGTTATCCTCTCACTTCTCTAGATCCTATGAATCTAGACACACAGTCAGCAAGGTACCCAGCATCTGTAGCATGCAGGTCATGAGAGCCCCTTCCACATGTATACAAACTTCATTAGCCCACTGGTTATTTCACTCTTGACACATGCCTAGAATGTACTGCCTGAATGATTTCTTTCCAGCTCTCCAATCTGCAGTTCTACATAAAACAGGTTGCATCCAGTGTGATAAATTTTTTCCACCTTTCACCATTTATAACTTCAACCAAAAAACGAGACAACGGTTGTTTGTAGTTGAATATATGTCCACCTGAAAGTTATTGCCTTTTTGGTAGAAGATAACTCATGTCTCTTGTATTAAAGTGTATCTCTGAATATGAGATTGATTGATAAGTAGACACAGTTTTTGTGTGACCTATATGTCAAACTACTACCTGGATAAGACTTGCTTGGAACTGTTCATGTATAATATCATCATATAATTTGCTGCACTGGATGATTGATTTGATTCTCACATGTCCATAGTCATCAGATCATATGAATCATCCATGCAATGAAACCTCCATTTAGAAAAAACATTCATCCATGATGAGTAGACAGGGAAACTATTCACCCTGATCTAACAACACTAGATAATTGAGCCATGCAATGATATTTTCTTTGAGATAATTGTTGTTTTTTTTGTTGTTGTTTTGGTTTCAAACTGTAGTCTATGTGGGTAATTTCAAGATTTAGGAATGATCATTTTTTAATTTTTATGGCATTGCTCGCTATATTCATAACTGATAAGATATTGCAAAATTAACACAGTCTATACATGAAAAAGAAAATTACATAAAATGTATTTAATTAATACAAAGTCATAACATTTTCAATATGCCAATTCACCACCACCCCTGCCCCCGCCCCCCCCCGCCCCCCCCCCCCATTTTTGGGCTACTCCTTAATTAGTACTATATTAAAACACACACTAGAATTTTTTTTTTTGTGATACTGATATGCAATAAGACATAGTTTATATCATTTAGTTATATACTAGCATGCTAGGCCCACCAAGGTGGGCTGTGGTAGCAAAATTATCTTAAGGAAGGACATGTCTTATGGGTGGATATGTTTTTCTGGTGTACATGTCTTCAGGATGACATGTCTTATGAGAGCATGTCTTAAGGGAGGTCATGCTTTGTAGGAGGAAATGTCTTGTGAGTGGTCATGAGGACACCTTAGATGAGGAAAGGTTTTATTGGAGGGTATGTTTTATTAGCAATCATGTATTACATGATGACATGTCTTACAGGCAGATATGTGTTGCAGTAGTATATACAGTATGAGTGGATAAGTATTGTAAAGATACATGAATTGATGTAGGATATGTTTTATTGGAAGGCATGTTCACTATGTGGACACTTGTATAGGATGGCATGTTATGCAGGTGGACATGTATTCATGTATTACTGGAAGATATGTGGTAATGGTTGTCATGTCTATCATGAAAAAATCTGTTGTGGGAGTACATATCCAGTAGTTGTGCATGTCTTATAGGTCTGTGCAGAAGCTGCATCCATTGAAGTCGCTGTGAGTTTAGGCAGCTGGTGTGTTTTTTTTTTCTCTCTAGTTTTTTGTTGTTTTTTTTTGGCTCTGAGACATGGTATCAAATGATTTATTGTTGAAAATGTTCTACTTGAGTATGTAGGTTTATTGTTGTGTTCTGCTTGCTTGTTGTTTTATTCTTTTTGAAAAGTCAATCGTCTTCTTGAATGCTCGAGTATTTGAAATTGTAGTCTGAATACGCCAGACAATGATGATGGGTGGTTCAGTTGTTACTGTACACCACTAAGATAGGTTTGAAGAATTTGATGGAATAATTTTCATATTAATATTATATTTATTGCTTTTTCAGCAATGAGCTCTTTTGGACCTTTTTTTTTTGGCTTTCTTCCAACAATGTTCCTCCTGTAAAAGTCTTGATTGTCATTACTTCAGTTTTACAGTAACTTAATTTTATTGTACAAGAATAGTCGTAAGTGGAGGTTATGATGGCATGTCATGATGGAGGACATGTATTGCTGGAGGGCATTTGGTAGTAGTGGTCATGTCTTTCATGAGAATATGTGTTAGGGGAGGACATGTTTAGTAGGTGTGCATGTCTTACAGGTCTGTGCAGAAGCTGCAACCATTTAAGCTGTTGTGAGATTAGGCAATTTTTTTTTCTTTCCAGTTATAATTTTTTTGCTCTGACACATGATTTCCAAGGATTTATTGGTTGAAATGTTCTTCTTGGGTATGTAGGTCTATTTTTATGGTCTGCTTGGTTGACCTATTTTTGATGTCAATCATCTTCTTGCATGCTTTATGGTTGGAATGTACCAACTTTAAAATAGTAGTTGCAATGAGCCTTTTTTTTTTGGGCTTCTTTTAGTTTCTACACTTGAACAATGAGGTGTGGAAAAATCAGACATAGCCCAGGTTACTTACGCTTACCTGAATATCATATCTGTCATTTTCAACCATATCCTAAAAAGCCATTTGGCAGGTTATCATATCCATATATATATATATATATATATATATAAACACCACCAGCTCTATTAGTATAAGATTTAGTCCAATTTTTTTCCTCTGCAGTGCAAAACTTCAAATCTAAAAATATCAAAATGCTGAATGATGACATGGTGTCACCTGGCAGATTACATAAATATAATGTCTTAAGGTACAGACAGATTAAGAAAAAATAAACATTATATACACTCTAAAACGATGTTCTACCCAAATATGGTGTTTGGCTGCTGGATGGATTATTCTCTATGGCCCTACATTACCCAATAAATACTTTGGTTTCCATTGCCTAGAATGGTGGGTGTAACCGGTGTTTTTCTGAAGCTTAACTGACAATGTTGATATATTGTCTGAATTGTATTTGACCTTCAATTTCCTACAACATGATTAGAGTTCAGTTAACTGTTCAAAATTTCACATTACAAAACTTGTAATACCAGTCCCTACATAATTGGACCATTCCCTTTTTCTTTTTTTTTCTTCCATATTTCAATAAAAATGCTCTTATTAGTCAGCCTGAAATGGCCATGCCACCAACAAAAAACCCTCTTTAGAAATACGTAACATGCATTTCACTAACTAAAATCCTAAAATAAGTAAATTCCCTCATCTAAGGTGGTGTGTTGATCATATGGGAGTACTCGTGTCACTGTAAATGAAGGCCAAACAATTTACTGCACCAGAAACACTTGAACCCCTTCGAAATCTGGCTTTTCTTTCTCTTTAAACACAGAAGCATCTATTAGTCAGCCTGAAATGGGCAATTTTGACAGTTTTAGCCTGCCATAACTATAATAAATTGAATCAAATTTAAATAATTATACTACAGTACTAAAATTAAGATTTCCATCCTTTTGATTCTGATTCATTAAAATTGAAGGAATATAAACTAGATACACACATACATGCATGACCATATGCACATGATCACATGCATGCACACACATGCACGCAAGCACACACGCATGTGCGCACACACACACAGATAGAGAGAGAGATGGGCTATCTATTTATTAATGATTTTCGAAAGCTGTACCTATAAACTTTTCGATATGTACTGTGAACTAAGGGGGAGAGGCTTTACATCAACCTCACTATTCTTCAGTGTTTCGGGCCCCTGGGTTTCATGCGAAAATATGTGGCAGAATATGTGGCAGAATATGCCTGTTTTACCCTGTTACACCCACTGAATCAGGTGTGGCTTTATGTTAAACATATCATGATATGCCTTGATGTCATGCAAAAATTGATGACAATCAACTCAATTGTTTTGGAGGATGCATAAAGGCCATTTTTGGAATTTCCTGCCTGCCACACCCACTGACATGCCCATCCAAGAACATCTTTTGGTAACTCCCATGAACCTCAGATATTTTCAGCTCCACATATCCAGTCGTGTTGGAGGAGATGAGCACAAACAAACATACAGATAAACAAGCAACCAAACCAATTAGAGTGAGATGGAGAACTTAAGTTCCCCTTGAAATCTAACTTCACATATATAATTTTTTTCCTTTCAATCTTAAGATTTTCAAGTACTAGGTAGGAAAGTAAACTTGAGCTATTAAAAAAGTAAAGAAGAAAAAGGGACACGTAAAATTTTTAAAAAAAGAGTGAAGTATTGGATTCTAAGTCTAAAGTTACAGTTTTTTTTTTATCAATAGTAGCTATTATAATTTTACTTTTATCAGTAATAGATATAAATTAAGTAGACATGCAGCTTTGTTTGTTGATTACAAACGGTTGGTTGGAAGTGAGAAAAGCTGCATACCCGCTGGTTCAGAGATCAAAGGAGAGAGGGAATAAGAGAGAGAGAGAGGAAAGAAAAGGAGGGGAAAGCACAGTACAGGGATTGCACTGATGAATTTCAGTTTGGGACAGCTTACCATAAAAGGAAAAAAAAAAAAAGAAGGGGAAAAAATAACAAGGAAACTTCCTTCATTCATATGTAACAACAAAGTTATAATCAGATCAGATTTAATAGGACATTCATCACTAGAGGATGTTCTGTTTACAAACGAAACTGTAATCTGATCATATACGCAATATACATATATAACCCAAAATTGTTAGAGAGGACACTAATTATTAAAGGTAACTCAAAACACATGAAATATTATTAAATGTTACTAGAAGATTATATAGCTTTTTATTTTATGATTCGATAATTAAGCATTTTTCCTTAGAATTATGAGGGAGGGCAGAAGAATAGTGCTATTAATTACTATATGTAACCTTTTTTTTTCTTTTTTTTTCTTTTTTTTTCTTTTTTTTTCTTTTTTTTTCTTTTTTTTTCTTTTTTTTTTTCTTTTTCTTTTCATTTCTTTCTCTGATAACCCTAGTAAAACCATTCTAGGCACCCAAGAATAATGTATGCAAAGTTTTTTTTTCTATATCCATAAAGCCATTTGCCTATTGAGAACGACACATATTTTCACATTTATATACAGTAGAGAAAATACATGTGCAATGCACAAAATACTATTTTGTTATGTTCTCTTCCCCCCCCCCCCCCCCCCCCCCCCCCATGAACTAACAAGTTCACTGAGTCTAATTGTTGAGAAACTTCCTGTGACCATAAGTGATGAGGTCCCCTGCTCAACTCCTCCTCCCCCTCCTCCTCCTCCTTACAAATTTTAAAAATCAGTTTAACTAAAATCCATCAAGAGTGAGTTTTATTTGTTATGGTACTTTGGTAATCAATTGGATGCACACAATTGTGAGTACATACATACAAACTACTTTTAGTCTGACACACTGGAAATATCTGGAAATATGTGGGATATGTGGAAATATCTGGAAATATCTGAAAATATCTGGAAATATTGGGAAACTATCTGAAGTGTTGGGATTCTGGTCTATTTGTTGAAAAATATTTGTTGCTGAAAAAGCTGCACTTTATTTTCCACAATATTCCAGCTTAGCAACACTTGCTCAGTGAGATGGTCTGGACGAAGAATTCTGGGACAGTGTTTGTTACAAAATTCCCTACTTCACTGATTCCTGTAAACTTAGAATTCTTAGCAATAGTGTGACAGTCTGTGTTGCAAAAATTCCTGTGAACTTAGAATAATTATTCTACATGAGCTTGCTACAAGCAAATTGAAGAGGTGGCAGTCTTTCGGTATTGCATCTTACACATTACTGGCATCACATCTTTCACATTACATGAGAATGTGGAATCATGAAGAAGGGAATTTGGTAACACACGCTATCACAAAATTCTTGTTTCTGCACATCTTGCTGACACATTACCCTACTTATCGGTTTTATTTCAAAGAAATATTTTTTTCACTTTCATATCTATCTATCTATCTATCTATCTATCTATCTATCTATCTATCCATCCATCCATCCATCCATCCATCTACCTTCTCAATCTATCTATCTATCTAGCCATCATCCATCCATCGATCTATCTATCTATCTATCTATCTATCCATCCATCCATCCATCCATCCATCCATCTAACTCTCTCTCCATCTATCTATCTATCTATGGGTGATTTTTCATCCACTTAAGCGTGATTTGGACATATGGACAAATAGACTATTCAATCGTTATGGTAGCCCCACTAAAATTGATGAGTGTTCACTTGGACCAGAACTTAAGTCATGGCACTCTTGTTGCTTTTTAATTGGCCCTGCATGGCCTATTAGAGACTTAGTGCCCACCCCCTCCCCCCTCTAAAGGTGGTAGACAAGGGAAAAAAGCATGTAAACATTATGTTCTGAACTGATAAAAGGAGTTGAGAGGTCTCATGTGGCTTATTCTAAACATCATGGTACTATATATCAGTTTCTTAATCCC
>OZ017784.1:13955256-13989001 GCA_963969325.1 Lycopodina hypogea | reverse complement strand
ACAAGAGAGAAGTGGAGAAGAGGATTGGAGTCAATGACCACTCCACTCCTCCTCCTCCACTTCCCCACCCCTCAACAAGGGTGAGAAGACAGAGAGAGATCAATCCTTAGGAGCCTAGAAGCCTACAACCTCAGCTGCTATCCAAAAGCTGAGGTTGACATAGCTACTTCGATTTTTTTCTTCCTAATTTTATTTGTAATTGCTTTCTCATTAAAAAAAATTATAAAGGGCAAACTTTATTTCAAAATTAAACCTGATATCTTGGCTGAATTTGAAAAGTAGAGGGCTTGGCAAGAAAACAAAGTTTAAAGTTGTATGACCTCACTTGGCTAAACTCACAGAATTCTATATATGTACGTAGCTATGTGGCAAATGCACTGCATACCTCAAACTTAGCTTGCATACACAACTTCAGCAGGGAATTAACTTGGGCAATGTTAAAACCCCATGATGAGAATGTGAGGACCTTCAGACTGGAAAACCAGGTGATTAAGTGAGTATGGTGAGTTTATTTTTGACCAAAAAAAATGGTCATACTTACACTAAATACTAATTTGTTGCTGAAATTATCTTTAGCAAAATTCTAAGAAAATGGGCATCAACCTTGCCACTATACCTATCCTCACACCAAATTTCATCTACCTTGTATTAAGGAAGTACCATTATGATTTGGGAACACAATCAGCATTATGGATGGACATGCACATTCTTTTTTTATAAAGGAAGTGTATACAACAGAACAATTTGAGAAGGGAGTTGACTATCTGCGCAAAATAGTGATTGTAATTGGTATCCTTAAGAATACATTATATTTCACATTGCGTTGGCCTTCAAGCTTGACATTTAAACATCCACGGAAGCGAGGTTTGAGATTGTATGTTGACACCATTAATATATTCAAATATAACCAATATTTCAGTAAGAACCAAAAAAATGAAACAATTGAATACAGAAACTGCTATCCATGCTGATCATTCAATCCAAGTTTACATCATTTTGATTATTAACATTGATTACACATGAACCTTCCAATTTTGCAGGCATGGAAATTTTACTACTTTCACATCAAATATCAATGTATTCATCAACCCACAAGTAAAAGGTTCCATCTTATACTAACAAACACAATAATTTTTTTTTTTTAATAATATCTCTTCAAGAAGTGAGTGTGCAATTAATGAAATAATTGTAGGTTGTTGGTTCATTAATAAAATACTGTATTTGATAAACGGCCACAGCACTACTGCTGGATCCATTTGGCAAAGTTAATTTCTTTTTTAACATTTTTTTTTAAAGAACACATGAAAAAGTACACTGAATATTATATTAAATCAATAATTGAATTAAATTAATGTAAATATTATTAAAAGTTCATTATTGCAAATATAAAAGCTTCTCATGTAACTGTTCGAATGTCAGTCTTTCACTTGCATTGTGAGCCCAGCAGCCTTTCATTATCTCATACATACTACGAGGACACCTTTCTGGGCAAGACAAGATGAGGTGCCCTGATCCAGTGAGTGCATTCTCTACCAAATCTGCATCATTCATTTTGTAGTATGGTTCGTATTTGGCCAACACAAAGATCTCCCACATGGTGACTCCGAAGGACCACACATCTGTCTTGGCAGAGAATTTGCCATAAAAACACTCGGTAGCCATCCAGCGTACTGGCAGGACAGCATGCCCATGTATAATGTAGTAATGGGACTCATAGAGGTTGTGGCTCATCCCAAAATCAGCAATCTTGACTACAAAATTCTCTCCCACCAAACAGTTTCGAGTAGCAAGGTCACGATGGATGAAATTGTTGGAGGCAAGATAGTTCATGCCACTTGCTATCTGTGTACAGATTTGTATCAGCATCTGCTGTGTGAGTTCTCCTTCTCTTGGATTAACATCGTGATCCACTATTCCATGGTACTGCTTCAGCACCTTATTGAGGTCTCCTTTATCCATGTACTCCATCATAATGAAAGGTGTCTCTGTCAGGCAGATTCCAAGAAGACGAATTACGTTAGGATGATTTAGACGAAACATGAAGCGATATTCTTTTTCAAACTGCACCTTAGAAGATTCACTGGCATTTGTTTTCAACATTTTCACAGCAACTGGCACTGCGATTGTTTTATCAGTAGATTCACCCATTTTCAAGTCATGAAGGCTCAGTCCAACTGTTTTTGCTAAAATAACTTTGCCAAAGTGTCCAGAACCAAGTGTTTCTTCTGCCTGAATATTTTCTTTCGATATTTCCAGTGCCTTTTGCTGGGATGCAACGATTAGTGGAACTGTATAGATAGAAGAATATGGGCAGAGAGTATCCACATTATCTTTACCTTTTGGATCTTGCATGAAGTGAGAAGGATGCAGGGACTCACTGTAGATGGATTCATAGATATTCTCCTGCTGTGTGGAATCAGAAGGCACAGCAGAGGGAATATCAGCTTCGGCATACACATTTTCCATGGATCCAAATTCATAAAGTGGATTTTTGCCATGACACACAGAAGTAAGATTTTTTGAAAGAGTGGAAACAGTTCCAGTCAAAGAAGGTACAGTGTAGGTGTCATCTGCCATATCCATTTCCTGTTGTTCTATCGTTTGTACTTTGGTGTCTAAGTACTGCTGAAGTTCAGGAGTTTTCTCAAGGATTCTTGGAGCTTCTTCTCCATTCTCTTTGCATTCCCTACTCTTAGAACCCTTTAATCTAGAGGTATCAACTGTGGCATAGATATGCAATGGTGAATTGTTATCAGTTTTATCATGGCTTCTCCCTGGTGTTGAAGACATGGAAGTAACTGGGACATTTAAATATTTTTTAGTGTCGAACCGTGAATACAGATCATTGAAAGAGTTGTTACTTCCCTCTCGTACTTTATTTTGAAATTGATTAAGTTTGTTGTAAACATTATGATTACAATCTACTTGTGAATAAACTCCATCACATACTCCAGCATCTTCAAACATTTCTGCTTCAGATTGATGCTCCTTGGATGCTATTATCTGATATGTGTTATTTGCATTGTTACTAGAATAGCAAAATGGTGGGTATCTTTTGTCATCATCTGTACCAAAATCTGTTTCCCCTTGAGTTCCACTAGAATTATTGACTACTGAAGTATACATAAGTTCTGTGTTGTAGTTTTCCATTGTTCTCTTCTTCTTTAAACGTAAACACAAAATTGCAACTATAGAAATGACGATAGCAACAATAAGCAGAAGAGTAATGACCACTATCACTCCAATGATGACAGTGATATTGTTGCCACTTTGGGGACCAGTGACAGTAGAGGGAGATGTGCTGTCACTGCCAATAGAAGTTGTAGTGTCTATAGGAAAAGAGGAACACATACATAATATAAAATTAGGTCAGTTGAGTTTAGGGGGAGGGGGGCATATTGCACTACTCCTTATACATGTGGATTTATTGCAATCATGTCAAAGTCTGATGTACACAAAGTTAGGTATGTGATAAGAGCATATATTACAATATCATGTGATAGACACTTGATAGTTAATGTGTTCCTTAGGTATGCATTTTTGTATTTTAGTAATTTTTCTTCCATTGCAGCTTCGTTTGCAATAATCAAGGTACTGTCAAAGAAACGGAATTATTGCCTTGTTTATCCAACACCTAATAAAACTGCAGGTTTTGCACAAACAGAAACACATGTACACAACTACAGGTTGAGGTGTAGCCTGGTGGGACCCAGCCCATGTTAATCCATGTGCCAAGTTGGGTATGCATACCAAGTTATATATAAGTGAAACGGTTTAAATCATCAAAGGAATTATCAAAATGTTCATAGAAAATTATGCATAGTCATATTATTGCTAATACTAACAAAATAATAAAACGAGGAAACTAGTTCACAATTTCGGGTGTGATTATGTTGTTGTGCTTTTATTTCCCAGAGTTGCTCAGGTCTGATCCTCAATTGCTAACTGGAACCTTCAGATTGGCAGTTACTTACCATGCTGCATTTTAGATATATCTATTGATATGCACTATAGGCTGTTACATATACCATCATGTTATGCAAGTAGAGCATGGATGCAAACATTTACAATTTGTTTTTGGTTGGAAATTATAATCAAGAAACTTTTCCTAATCCATGCACCACTGTGCACCTGAAAAATTAACTTCAAATTAATCTTAAATTTATTTCATATCACTTACTATTAACAATTACTATTGATTGTGTATTACCATGCATTAAAAAAGAAGGGAAAAAAAGGAATAAAAGTGGTTTCACAAATTTATTGATATGGTACAATAGGATGTGGTGATAGTCTCATTCTCACTTTCATATTGTATTAGCACATGATTAAAAGCTTTTCTAAGCTGAGCCATCTGGTGTTGACATTTCCTCTAGTTAGTGTAGCAGAAAGTGCACTCCTTCTATAGGCAAGATTTCCTTCTGGTGCTTTTACTAAATCAGGAAATAAGACCATCACCACTTAAATACAGAAACCTTAAAATAAAATGAAACTTTGAAGTTAGAGGGGGTACTAATTATTTCACGTCTCTTTTCAAAAGCTGTTTCTGCTTTTGGTGTAGTGTTTTGCAAATATGAGAGAGCCATCCCATCACATTTAATGTAGGCATTTTCTAAATAATGTTGGTCTCAATCCAATTTCTGCACCCCGTATTAACACGTGTGATCAAGACCTATTCAAACACAATTATCAAATGCAATATCATGCTTAGTAAAAGACACCTTCAATCTTGCCAAAATTTACCTTAGCTTCATCTATGGTAAGTAACTGTCATGACAATATCACTCTGATTAACATCAAGGAGTCCAAGGGTTCATCTTTTCAATATCTTTATTCTTGCACGATCAATCGCTAAAGCAAAGATTCCTTTTCATAATGACTAAGATATGATGTTGATGAAAGGAGGCAGTTGCACCATTACTTATGGAGGTTGTCTTACTACATCAGGTGACCATCAGAAAATATGTCATGGAAAAGAGAAGTCAATTCAACTGCTAAAGCAAAGTGGATGGATGTTAAGATTGAATAGCATTGTAGCTACCTTAACCTCTGCACTCATTATCTATGAGTATGTATAAAATAATGGAAAAATCTGATATCAACTATTCAATAATATATACATGTAACAACCATATCATTAAGAGAACTTGAAGATAATTTTAAAAATTCAGTGTACATTGTGTACACTAGCTTTAGTCTTTTCTTTATGCTTGACTGCGCTAACATGTCCCACTACTTCTTTTCCAATCTTTGAGCAGCTCCTCTGCCTGATACAAATATTCTAAAGAAAGACAAGTGTATTTCCAGCAAGTGCACTAATACATTGACAGGTATGCTATATCTAACTTAGTCTTGTAGACAGTAGCTTCTAGTTTTACCTTCTTGCTTAGCCTAGATGTTTCTGTATCAATAATTTATGGTTAGTATTGCTGTCACTCAGCTCCTCATGATTAGAAATATTTGTGGCTAGCTTTCCTGCCTAGTGAGACCTCAGCTTTGATAACAATTTCTCCATTACAAATGTTTATACTGGGGAAAATTGACACCTTCAGAATACCAAAGATTTAACTAATAGTGTCAGAATGCAAAATTGTCCAGCACATTGCATTGAGGGTCAGGCTCACCGCAGTTATGACGGTTTTTCTTGTTAATTAAGATTGACATTGCTACCCTGTAGATACTGAACTCGAGATTGGATTCAAAATCTTGAGATTCTAGCCAAAATCTTGAAACTTGGAGGGTGTGTACTTATGGAGACATAAGATAATATTGCCAGAGGAATGCCAGTAGCATATCTATATAGCCACACCCCTTTCTGTATTAAAAAAAAAAAGAAAAAAAAAAGAGCCAAAAAATGGTATTTTTGCCAGAATAAAAGATGGAGCTACAGGCCTAAAACTATGGCATGCAGACACAACTTGATTCTGCGAATAACATGGGGTGGGTACCATCTGGCCACACCTCTTCCTCTCTGTGTGCAAGGCAAAAATGTCAAAAATAGTACTTCTCTGAAAATACATTTCACCTAACAACATGTTCACTTTTGCTTTAAAAGTCTACAATGTATGTCTTCAAAGCAGACAATTTTGTGACTACAGCCCACCAAGGGTGAGCTCAAAATTCACCCATAGAATGGATTTTCGCTACTTCAAATAAATATAAAATGACAATTTAACAAAATAATACAACTAAATTTGATATGACAAGTAACCAAAATGTACTATTTCTGAATGAAATTAAGAGAAACCGTAAGACTTGCTTTTTTTAAAAAAGCATGCTCGTTATTTCATTTTCATTTTCTAAAGCTCTATTTATCTTCAACAAAACAAAAAAGTTGAACAAGTCCTCAGTCATCCCATATTTTCTCGCCATCAAACCGTAATCACTTTACCAAATGAAGGGGGAAAAAAGAAGAAAAAAAAGCCTCTCAGAAGGAATCGGATGAGCTGTATTTGAGATAAATCATTCAAAATAGAAGCTTTAAATTGCATACTTTCAAGTTGGACCACAAATATGGTAAACACTCCCAGGGTTAGAAAAAGTTCAAGAATCATCAGTCATCCCAGATCTTCTAGCCATCAAACCACAGTCATTTAGAAAAGAAAAGAGAAAAAATATATAAAGATGCCTCTCAGAGGGCATTGGATGAGTTGTATTTGAGATTAAAACCATTCAAATAGAGGAACTGTTAAATTGTATCATTTTAAATTGGACCACAAATATGGCATACGACCCAGGATTTATCTAAGATCTCTTTTTGGAAGGGGGGGATACAAACATGTGTTCTCAAAATCAGCTCAATATTGTGTCAGCTAGATTTTGTAGGCAATATATGATAAATATATTTTAGTAACTTTGAGACTTGTCATACTTCAATTTTTTTTGAGCTTTGATTCATTTTCAAAAATGGGTGCATGAATTTTTGTTCCACCCCTCTTTTTTTTTTCTTTTTCTTTTTGGTGGGAAGGGGATACTATTCCCATTTAGCAGGGTGGGGGAGGGGGGGGGGGGGGGGGGGGGAGTTGGGAAGAGCTTCACAAAACTTTAGGCAAACTAAACATGATTTCTCTTTGGCATATCAGTCCAATTCCCAAACATAGAACAAATCATACCTTTGGCACCAGGATACTCAACATACCTAACCCTCCAGTGAGCTTTCTTATACTCTGCCTATAAACAACTTCTGTTTTATAAACTATTAGTCGTTTTGTAGGTGTTGTCCATGCCAATGTTAACATGAAACAATATAGAAGCCACTCAAACACCATTTCTAGACCTAGAAATTTATTCAGATTTTTCAGAAGTGTCAGTGATATTTGGAGGCATGATGTAATATTGAAAAGTAGATGGCAAACAATCAGATTCATAAGTTTGTAACACTATTGAATTATTGTTCTTTGTGTACTTAGTTTGCATAGTAACAATGAACAAAGGGAATGTAGGGGCAGAGTGAAAAGGGAAAAGGAGGAGGGGAAGAAGAAAGGATAGAAGAAGGGAAAAAAAAAGTGGGGAAAAGCCAAGTCCTGGTTTTGGATCTAAATGCATTACATCCCCCTTTTTTGTGTATAATTCCCCTGGAAAACTCCAATTAATGATCAATTTGAAGCTAAAATTGAACATTAGTCAGAGTCCTCCAGGTTAAAATTGAATTCCTTTTTTCCCCCAAGGAAAATAAAATTAACTACATAAAAGAAGAGAAATAAAAATTTTTATAAAGAAAGTAGTAAGAAGTATCTACGCTATGTCGCAAATTTATCTTTTAAACATCACACCACTCCAGACGTAAAATTGCTTGGGAGAAAAGGAATTCATTCATAAGGCAATTAACAAAAAAAATTAATTTTTCTCTTTTTTTTTTTTGGTTTGTGAAATAAAATAATTGCATGTTGTTTTTTTTAGAGTGGTTAGGTGGTTGAGTTTTGGTGGCATAATCTCAACAGTTATTCTATGAAAATAAATATTTCACTAAATAAGATATGACCGAATGAACCAGGACCAGGATTAGAGACCTGCTATGCAAGGTTTAATGAGAATTATTGCACACAGAAAGGGGGGGGAGAGAGAGAGAGAGAGAGAGAGAGAGAGAGAGAGAGAGAGAGAGAGAGAGAGAGAGAGAGAGAGAGAGAGAGAGAGAGAAGGAAGATGAAAAATTGTGCTATAGACTCAAGGATTACATGCACTGGACAGAAGACAAGAGATGTTGTGTACTTAATTTTTTTACAGGTGATTGAGTCATGATCTAGCTATTGACTGAATTGTAGGAAATTGAAGAGAAAACAAGAAGAAGAAAAGGGAAAAAAAGCTAAATATTTCAACTTTGCAAGTTAAGCTAGAAGCTTGAAAGGGAGGTTAGAGTTGTTGTTGTTTTTGTGGCAATGGTCTTAATTAAGGGATATGGCCCCTTTGGCCCCTATGCAGAAGTGCTAATGCCCATGAGGGGATGTGGCACTCCCAAAAAATATTTGGCTTAAAACCATTTCCGGTGTCCCAGGTACAAACCCTGAAAGTTTCATATATTTTTGTCCAAAGGTTTGGCTGTTATACCTAGACATACATAAATACTTACAAACCAAAATATATCATAAATATCCACTTCTTTCATTGGTGACATAGAGGTAGATGGCTCACTTGCAGAATCCGATGTTAGGCATACTGAGGCACTATCACTGAATTTGTAAGTTCTTGGATGTTTATCTGTGCTGTCATATTTAATATAATGGTCAAAAGTTCAGTGTGCAACATTGCATTACCTATAACTTGATTATTGGTTAGACTATATTAAATTATGTTAATTTTGACAGAAACAGGACACTCCAGTACATTACATTAGTTAATTGACTGTTTACATTAATGCAGATCTGAAAAGGGTAAGACATCACTAAAGGGGGAGGGGGGGGGAAGTTCCCTCCTCCCTACTAGATAAAACCTTGCTGCTCTTAATTTTGTTTTAATTCAACTTTTAGAATAAATCTGAAAATAAAGTGAAGAAAAGAAGACTTTCTATCCAAGTAAACAAGTTAATTACCTTAAATTAACTCTAAATTGGTATATCAGAGTACATGCACAAATAAAGAATACTAATTTAAGTTACCTGTTGGAGATGGAGTGGGCGATGGAGCGGGAGATGGAGTGGGAGATGGAGTGGGAGATGGAGTGGGAGATGGTGTGGGAGATGGAGTGGGCGATGGAGTGGGAGATGGAGTGGGCGATGGAGTGGGCGATGGAGTGGGAGATGGAGTGGGAGATGGAGTGGGAGATGGAGTGGGCGATGGAGTGGGAGATGGAGTGGGCAATGGAGTGGGAGATGGAGTGGGAGATGGAGTGGGAGATGGAGTGGGCGATGGAGTGGGCGATGGAGTGGGAGATGGAGTGGGAGATGGAGTGGGAGATGGTGTGGGAGATGGAGTGGGCGATGGAGTGGGAGATGGAGTGGGAGATGGAGTGGGAGATGGAGTGGGCGATGGAGTGGGAGATGGAGTGGGCGATGAAGTGGGAGATGGAGTGGGAGATGGAGTGGGCGATGGAGTGGGAGATGGAGTGGGAGATGGAGTGGGCGATGGAGTGGGAGATGGAGTGGGAGATGGAGTGGGAGATGGAGTGGGCGATGGAGTGGGAGATGGAGTGGGCGATGGAGTGGGCGATGGAGTGGGAGATGGAGTGGGAGATGGAGTGGGAGATGGAGTGGGCGATGGAGTGGGCGATGGAGTGGGAGATGGAGTGGGAGATGGAGTGGGCGATGGAGTGGGCGATGGAGTGGGAGATGGAGTGGGAGATGGAGTGGGAGATGGAGTGGGAGATGGAGTGGGAGATGGAGTGGGAGATGGAGTGGGAGATGGAGTGGGAGATGGAGTGGGAGATGGAGTGGGAGATGGAGTGGGAGATGGAGTGGGAGATGGAGTGGGCGATGGAGTGGGAGATGGAGTGGGAGATGGAGTGGGCGATGGAGTGGGAGATGGAGTGGGAGATGGAGTGGGAGATGGAGTGGGAGATGGAGTGGGCGATGGAGTGGGCGATGGAGTGGGCGATGGAGTGGGCGATGGAGTGGGAGATGGAGTGGGAGATGGAGTGGGAGATGGAGTGGGAGATGGAGTGGGCGATGGAGTGGGAGATGGAGTGGGAGATGGAGTGGGAGATGGAGTGGGAGATGGAGTGGGAGATGGAGTGGGAGATGGAGTGGGCGATGGAGTGGGCGATGGAGTGGGCGATGGAGTGGGAGATGGAGTGGGAGATGGAGTGGGAGATGGAGTGGGAGATGGAGTGGGAGATGGAGTGGGAGATGGAGTGGGAGATGGAGTGGTAATTTGAGTGGGCAAGGCATTGGCTGACGTGGTGGGTGGTGTGGTGGGCATTTGTGTAGGTACTGGAGGACAATCTGATGTGTCCCTACTGAAAAAAGTCACCTCAGCAACATGGACCCAGTCTGAGTCAAGGAAGAATTGTAGTGTGATGATCTCTGTGGATATAAATAAACCACTTGCACACACCCTTACTAGGGAGTCACAGGAAGGGTTGGGAAGGACAGATTTAACATATATACCACCATCAGATATACTTCCAGCTTGAAAGATGTTGATGTTCCTAGAGGATATCCCCCACTGTGGGCAGTTGAACATCACCACTTGAATAGTATTGATATCATTGATGGTAGATTCAAATCCAAACTTTATCTCAGCCATTCCATCAGGAGCGTTGAGTGTGAGAAGTCCACTGGCCCACTGCCCACCATCAAGCCCAGTGAGAACAGGGATGTCACCATCAAAGAGTAAACTGTTATCTTGTGGTGCATTACACACAACCATAGATGAGTCCCGAGTGGCTCCATTGCAGGGGCCATTGGGTGATGATCCATTAACAGATGCTGTCTCAGAAGCTGATGTGAAATAAGCTGCTGGGTATTCTATATAATAATAATACATAAATAGCATCCATAAACACATTTCATTGATATCATTAGGTAGATTATGAATGAAGTGACAGAAAAGTAAGCCCCAAAACCCACCTAACATTTCAAACATTGAGGCTAATCAAATTGTTAATCATGTCATACTACCATGATTAGTATGGTAGGCCTGGATATTGAGCATAACTTCAGAATGAACACCCACTGTCAAGTAGACCTGTGACTAACCCAAGAAAACCTTATCATTCTTTCTAGTAGCACTGGACATAAAGTCAAAATATTTTCAGAATTTGTGGTATTATATATAGAAATTCTGTATGAGCACCATATCATGAATCAGCCTATAGCTAGGATTTGATGGGCCACTTCAAACTGTTCACCCATGATAATAATCAATCTCTGGGACATAGGCTCATAAATATTTGACAAAATATTTTAAAAAATTTATCTCAAGTCCACTTGATATGAGTTAAGCCCTGCAGAAATCTGAACAACTTTACAAATACTCAACGGATATCCAGATTTTAAGGATTAACAGACTCATGATGCTCCAGATATCCTTTTGGCAGTATTCCTGAAAAATTTGACAGATTCACAACAAACTTAGCTGTATGTCCCATAAACAAATACGCACCATTCCTCCCAGCATTAATTGACCAAATGAAATGGATGTAAACCGTTTTTTTTTTTAATTTTCACAGTAAACTCTAAATTTAAAAAGGGGTAAAATTAAGTTATTGCAGCGCAAGCATAGATTCTACTCAGTCTAGGCTGGATTTTGAGTCCAAGGAGGATGTGGATTTTCTTCATTTACCTCTGTGTGCAAGGCACAATGTGCATGCATGCTTATCATATTGTTCTAATTATTATGTTGATTCCTGTTCGGGGAAGCACATAGTAAGTCACATTGTACTGTGTACTCATAGTTCCTTATGCTGAAGGTAAGTGGTTCTTGATGTGACCCATTTTCACTTTGTTGAGGTGTACCCAACTCTGTATCACAAAGATATTCCTATGTTTGCTTTGTCGAGGTGTTCAACCTGAAATTGTAAGAAGACAGTTCCTAATTTTCCCTTTTTCATTAAGTGGGACTGATCTCTGTATTTGAAGGAAGATAATTCACAATGATGGGTTCATCTTCACTGCATTAAATGATTAAAATCTCCTTATTTGAAAGAATAGAGTGGTTTATTTTTGAAGGATGTGCCCCATGGACATTGCCAGGGTAATGAGGAGGAGAAGAAGGGTGGAGGAAGGAGGTGTGCTTTGCAGGTATAATGAGTCAAGAAGAACATAAGTTATGGCCATGAGAAAAAAATCTTTAGATGTTCAATGAGAAAGAGCATTTTCACACATTTAGACAATACTAAAAAATATAGATATTAATGTCATCCCATTCAAAATGCAAAATTTAAAAATTAAGATGAAACCTAAGTACAATTAAAATACTCTATTATAGATGACATTCCCTTGTGAAGTTCACAAAAAAAAAATTGTATTTCTGAACAATTATTTCAATCTAGTTGGGAATTTCTTTAATAAAATCATCAGGATGGATTAGAGTAAACTTTACAAACAGGATTGGACACCTATATCTCCATCAAATGATATATATATTTCCAGTCTATGTTCATGTACTACAACATGTATTTTTTGGTTTCTAGAAAATGCGTTTAGACCCATGAATCCATATATATATATTAGGAATCAATATTATCTGGGAAATGCTTTAAATACATGTATATGACCACACCCATTTTTGTGTTCATGTCAGGCCCAAAAAAAAGGCTAAAAATGGTACTTTGGCCAGACAAACCTTTGGAGCGACACAGGTAAAACATGGTATGCATGCACAACTTGACTTTGGGAGTAACATGGGTGGGGTCCTACCTGGCTACACCTCTTCCCATTAGCGTATGAAGCAAAGTGTCAAAAAGTACTTTTGAGTAATGCTTGGACCTAAGGAGTTAGATCCACAAACCAATCTAATATATATTTTGGTTTGTAATTATGTATGTTATTATGTATGTATGTATGTATGTATGTATGTATGTATGCATGTATGCATGTATGCATGCATGCATGCATGCATGCATGTATGTATGTATGTATGTATGTATGTATGTATGTATGTATGTATGTATGTATGTATGTTTATATGCATGTATGTGTATCTAGGTATCACTGCCAAACACTTCAACTTTAAAAAAAATAGAAATTTGGCATGTGCTCTCCAAGAACCCGGGTGAGCGTTATTAAACACATGCAAGAATGGTAATAGATGTGGTTTTGTCATAGACGCACCAACAGGAATTTATTTTGGCTGAGAAAAGTTAATCTAAGATCAATCAGGGCAAAATAAGGTGTTCTGTCTCCAAGCACCCAGGTAAGCATTATTAATCAAATATGGGCATGGTTTGGCCATAGCCACACCTACAGAAAGTTGTTTTGGCTACGGAAAGCTAATCAAAGGACCAACTAGACTGAAATTTGGAATGTAGTTTTCAAGCAACTGGGTGAGCAGTATTAATCACATGTACGTGTGTCAATGGGTATGGCTTGGTCATTGCTACACCCATATGAAGTCATTTAGCCTGCCAAAAACTCATTTATGGACCATTCATGGCTGAAATTTGACATATGGACTCCAAGTAACGGGTGAGCATTATTCACTGCATGTGGGTGTGGCAATGAGTGTGGTTTGGTAATAGTCACATCCACAGGAATTTTTTTTTGGCTGCCAAAAGCTAATTAAAGGACCAACCAGGCCGAAGTTTGAGTGGTTTCTATAATGTTTCATATCGACATTGGCTGGGCAACGCCAAGTATATGCTGCTAGTCCTACATAATAAAGAATGGGGTATGCCTGTCCATCTGTACATCCGTAACACTGAGTGTGTTTGCATTGTAATAGGGTACTTCCTGAGGTCAAAGGCAGATAAAATTTTGGTAAGGATAGGTGTAGTGGAAGGGTTTATGCCCATTCTCTTAGAATTTTACTAAAGATAATTTCAACAGACATAATTAGCATTTAGTGCTATTACGACATTTTCTTCCGTCAGGAATAAACTCACATCATCCGCTTATCTTCGGTTTTTAATGCCTTGAGGCCTCCAGAATCCAGATATAGGATTTTAACATTAGTAAGTTACTTCTTTAGTGAAGTTGTGTATGTAACCCAAGTTTAAGGTCTCTAGGTCTCAGGGTATGGTAGTACATTAAATAAGTACAAAGTAAATATTATTAACCACATATGGGTGTCAGGTTTTATCTGGGATATTTTGGAAGGGGGGGGGGGGGGGGAATACCAATGCGTGTTCTTGAAATCAGCCTTAATGTGGTATTAGCATAAATTATGGATGAGTATATGATAATGTCAGTTTGGTGACTTGAGACTTTACATGCTCACATAATTTTCAGTACCCTTTTTCAAGTCTTGGAAGGAGCCTTGATCCACATTTAAAGCACACCATTTCCCTTTGGTATCTCAGCCCACTTCTCACACACAGAACAATACATACACCAGGCTACTCATTAAATAACCCACCAATAAGCTTTCTTTTGGGGTTTATAAGACAACGTATGTTTGTGTGAATTAGGTCTGCTTCTGTTTGTTGTTGATGTAGAAGTGGATGGGTCACTTGCAGAATCTGATGTGAAGCATACTAACTGAGCAATCTATCACTGACTACATCAATTCTAGGATCCTTGTCTGTGCTGTCACATTCAGTTGAATGCTTGCTAGCCTGCTTCCTGAACAACATTCTCAGATCCATGATGAATACTATCCACCAGTAATATATTCCCATCATACAGAGTATAGCACATTCTAATTGCTAAACCCATTTTGGCTTGATTGCTTACGCATACAAATTAATATAAAGCTCAAAAGTTCACGGGCCACAACATTTTACTAATTCTGCTGAAATGACTCATATTTGATAGTTCTAGGGAAAATATTGTGTGATCATGTAACTTGAATGCTCATTATCTATGAAAAAAATCTGCCTGATGGGCAGTTCTTTGGTTGGCCTTTGGCCTCCTGCAGTAACAATCTTTTTCATACTGCATAATGTATTAGCTATTATAAAGGGTTCTTTGCAGGACTTTTCTAATTGAAAGTAAATAGTGTATTGTACTGCATACAACATGAACCCCTGTAATATTGGATTTCCTCCTTTTTTTATATAGCTGCTCCATTTGTCCGCCTAAAATGGCCATTTTTGGCAGTTTAGCTTGCCACATGCAGCAAGTTAAATAAATATCAACTAACCACATCATGACACTTTCTGTTTCCCAAGATGGAACTCAATCCATGCACTCTCAGTGCTACCCCAAATAGACTATAAAAATATCATGGTGATTGAATACCCATTGGGGAGGAGTAGCATTACTTATGAATAGACAGAAACTTGCATACTATATATTATATATATATATATCGATTTAGAGAACAAGTGAAAAAAAATAGGCGATGGAAATAGGAAATAAACATGGAAAAAGCCAAGTACAAGATATGAACTGCTGAATTGAAGCTTGGGAAACCTATGCCTTTGTTGTTTTTATTTTTGTATATGGAAAAAAAATTGAATTTCTTTCTTTTCTCATGAAGCATTTTCCAAGGTGAAACTCAATCAATGCACTCCCAGTGCTACCTCAAATGGAATGTAAAATGAATGCTATGATTGGAGCACCCATTTTGGAGGAGTAGAATTATTTACGGACGACAAACACTTGCAAACTATATTTAGTTTGATTTTTTTTAATTTTTAATTACATTAATTATCACAAACACAAAACACCCCAGTACAGTACTCAATCTAATTGATTGTTTATTTTATTTTACTGTGAATATGAAGGGGGGGGGGGGGGTGAAGATTCTCTCTCTTCCCCCACACCCCCCCCCCCCCCCCCCCCCCCCCAAGATAAAAACCTGGGTGTGGTTTGGCCATAGCCACACCTACAGCAACTTGTTTTGGCTATTAAAAGCTAATCAAACAACCAACCAGACTGAAATTGGCATGTAGTTTCCAAGTAACCAGGTGAGCATTACTAACTACATGAGCATGTGTCAATGGGTGTGGTTTGGCTATAGCCACATCCATAGGAATTTGTTTTGGCTACAAGCTAATTAATAGACCAACCAGGCTCAAATTTGGCATGTGGTTTCCCAAGAATCCAAGTGAGCATTATTAACGGCATGTGGTTGTAGCAATGGTGTGGTTCAGTCATAGCCACACCCATACGAACTCATTATGCCTGCCAATAACTAATTTAAGAATCAATGAGGCTGAAATTTGGCATATGGACTCCAAATTGCTGGGTGAGCATTATTAATTACTGTGGGTGTGGTTTTCCATACCACACACACACAGGAAGTCATTTTGGCTCCAAAAGCAATTTTTAAGGACCAACCAGGCTAAATTTGTCATGTGGTCTCTAAGGCATTGGTTGAGCATTATTAACCACATGTGAGTGTGTCAATAATTATGATTTGGTCTTGCCACACCACAAGAAGTTGTTTTGGCTGCTAAAAGCTAATTAAAGGACCAACCAGGCCGAAATTTGAGTGGCTTCTATGTTTCATGTTGACTGTGGCCAGGCATATATATACAAAAATATCTTAATTAATTCTTTATTTTAGTGACTTGGGGACCTTTTACCAACCATAGCAGTTGGGACAAGAATGATTCGGAAAACTGAAATGTTCGGATAACTGAAGTTGTCCCCATGTTGTGTTTGCCTCTTTTTTGTTTGTGAATGCCATGTCCATTAATAGAATAATGGTAATATAGATATTAATTATATCACATGTTTGAATATAGAGATTGGTATCAGCAATTGTACTGTGTATGAGTACAATACATTTAGTGCTACTTTTGGAAAAGAACTCCCGGCTCACTTATATAAAAGATTTTTTTTTAAATATATATTTATACCATCGTTATCATTATAAATATATTTCTGGCCTGAGAAATGCCTGGGTGCTTTCTTCTAGTCTTTGACAGAATTCCCCCAGGTATTTCTGCTACTTTAACAGCATCTTATTTCATCAGATTCATGGCACAACTGTCAAAAGCAAGAGTAGAACAAGAATTTCCACACACAGAATTAAATAATAAACTATAACCAGCACTATTCAATGCTATGGTCTCTTTCCACCTACAACACACAATATGATTGCACCAGAATTCTAAATAGGTCACACTTTCATATCATTTAGTCATGATGGTGTAGTCTGTAATAAATTATGAATAGGGTCAATGTAAGTAAAGATTCATCCACAGAGGAACAGATACAGCTATGCAAACTGTTAAAAAATCAGGTGATTACAGAGAGATTTATGATTTCCTAACCAAAGGAATCAGCACTTTTAGGGACTATAGACTAGTGAGATAATCTGGATGCAAATGGAATGCTAATCCAATTGGTGCATGCTGTTTAAATGTGAAGGTTGAGTATAAAAGGGCGATCGTGGCACAAAATGAATGCAATTTTTCAAATGAGTTAATCATGTTGAGCAACGAGGCTGCCAGCTGAAGCCAAACAAGAATAAGGCTGGCCTGGCCCACTGCTCAGGTATCAAATATATCTCTCCCCCTTCTCAAACCCCTCCAGCTAAACCACGTGAACTGTCTCAGCTAAACAAAAAGCACAACCAAAAAAAATAGCACACTTGAAACAATCTAAACATGGCCTCCAAGTGAAGTGGCTAAAATCCTTGGACTTATGTAGCCTCAAAACGGGCTAGACTTGGCTTTTGCCACCACATTCAATTAATATTTGAATCAGAGAATTCAAAGGATGACTTCCTGGCCAGGCTTGAACGGGCTAAAAGGATTTTATCTCCTGGTTCTTTTACCACAACCAGCAGTTGCTTCTCTCTCTACTAGACAGGTTGGAGGACAGCTCAAGTGAACAGCTCCAAGAACAGGAGCAAACAGTTTCCTCAGTATCTGCGCTGGCTTCATGAGGTTGGTTCATTTTTTTGTTGACCAAGTAGTATTGCTATTTAGCATTTGACTGTGTGTGTGTGTGTGTGTGTGTGTGTGTGTGTGTGTGTGTGTGTGTGTGTGTGTGTGTGTGTGTGTGTGTGTGTGTGTGTGTGTGTGTGTGTGTGTGTGTGTGTGTGTGTGTGTGTGTGTGTGTGTAGTGGGGGGTGTGTGGTGGGGTGTGTGGTCTGTAGACTCATTCATGCCTTTACATATGCTGGCATTCTGCCTAGCCAGTACAGTCACTTCAGCCAGTTTGCCGATATCGGTGATTGGGAAATGGTATGTCCATTCAAGTAAGTGCAGAATTATAATCTTTCAGTGAAAATAATGGTGTACTGTATTTCTATAAATTAGTGTACCAAGATATTGACTATGTGGATGTGGTGAGCAGATGTACTGCCCAGTCAATGGCTAGAGCTGCGATTGAAGTGAAGGCGTTACCACACTACATCATAGATGGCGAGGTATTCAGTTTATACGGTAGTCATGCAAGTATTGTGTGGGCCATGCATTTGTTATCATGCATAAGTTGGTTGAACTGTTATCATGTCATATTTGGTGATTCAGTAACTGACCTCGTGACTGGCGATGCTTTACATAAGGAATAACAGCTCCAGTTATTGGTGTTACCACCTTGGTATGTTTTCAGCAGTTAACTAATCTCGTTATGTTATTAATTGTTTTGCAATGTAAAATAAAGGTTTCTGTGACACCACATCAGGCAGTGAATGCCACAACCTTCAAGTTTGTTTTGTTCATAAAGAATCACATTTTTGAACCTTTTCATTACATTTGATGACAAAGTATTGTGCAATTGTAATTCATTTTCCTAATAGTTGCTCAACTTATTACTATCACCCTCTCATTTGATTACTCATTGAAAGTTTCATGAAAATATCATTAATGTGTGCATTTCTGTTAAATATATATAGATTTTATGCTAGATAAGTTGACGGTTCAAAATCTTTGTAGGGAATCCCCTTTGGATTGAGAAACTTTTGCCTCACATCCTAAAAAAGAGGGGAAAATGTGTATGCAAGATAATGTTGGTAATAACTTTATATTACCTGCACTACACAGTGAAGCATCACCTCTCCTCTCTTATGTCTGCTACATCCGTCTTGGTGGCCTAGTCTTGGTGGCCTTGTCTTGGTGGCCTTGTCTTGGTGGCCTTGTCTTGGTGGCCTTGTCTTGGTGGCCTTGTCTTGGTAGCCTTGTACGCCAGGTAGAGTGGGTGCAGCCACACCCCCAGTTGGCCAAGAAGCCTCCAAAATTTTTGGTGTACTTTTTGACCATAGTGGCCATGCTTGGGGAGGAGGAGCCAACAAGCCAACTGGGGTGAAGTGAGATTATGCATGGCCCCAAGTTGCAGACAGGGCAAGGTGGGTCAGTCTCTGTACCTCTGAGCACAGAAGGGACACTATGGTCAAATCCCATGGGTCTTGTCATTGAATGGAATAACTTGCATGAATCAAACAACTACTTATGTTTATACTGATTACTTTGTGCTTCTAACTGGAGTCTGCGGCTGCACACCTGAGGGAAGGGGAAGAAGAGGGAATGGTTCCAATAGACAAAGAATAGCATATTATCAGAATAATAAATTATTGTCAATGCTTATCCCGAATATCTTGTGCTGGCTTCTTGGGAAGAGCCATTGTTGGAGCTGGGAGGACTGTGGGTGTTGGGCGGAAGGACTGTGGGTGATGGAGCTGGGAGGACTGTGGGTGATGGAGCTGGGAGGACTGTGGGTGATGGAGCAGGGACTGTGGAACATGTGGCTGAAGGATGCCTCCAGTGGAGCAATCTGCACCCCTGAATATGCCACAGACATTCTGTACAGAAATGCTGAAATTTCTTCCTGCAATGCCTGAGACACATCCAGGGTGCACTGTGCTTGTATCTATTACTTGTTTGAACAATGGTTATCTCAACAACAACACAACAAAAAGCTCTGTATATATAGGCTTACCTTTAAAAAAGCTATGGCTTTAGAATTAATGTTACAGATTCTGGTTTTGGCGCTTCTGCCCCCAAAATGCTGGCTATTAATAGTCTGACAGCCTAAAAGTTGTTTTATTAGGCTACAGCAGGTAAGGAAAGACTATAATGATGTTGCTGTAGGTTAGGGAAGCCTATGGAGTGTGAATTGAGGCTGCAGAAGTAACTGAGCAGAAAGGCAAGTCTGCTGATGATTTGAATCTTCCCGTCCTGGGATCAAAGTGCATGCCTCGCCACCCCTTTTTATACCTGGATTTCCGGAAGCTGCCTCAGAATCTCTCCGCGTGAAGCTACTAGGGTATTTAAACCCAACCTTCATCTTTAAGTAAACATGTTCACACACACACACAATGCAAAAAATGCAAATTGTCTAGCTACCGTCAACACGGTCACACGCACCTGACATAGTCAGGGTGCCTGTGCACTAAGTAGGCACTACCAGCCAGTGCAAGCAAACTCCAGGAGCCGGGCTAAGAACTTGCAGGAGGACTGACTAAGACTCTCAGCTTATGGGTGTGGGCACCCGAAGTCCCACCTGGATCCTTAGCTGATTGACAAGCCATGGCCAGTGAATTTGCACCTCAGAAAATTCCAGGTCCCTATCACAGCTGGGTGGACTGGTTTGGGAAGAAGATGTTGAAGGACAGGAAAATTTTCCTGTCAGTACTGGGTTTAAACTCACAACCCTGGGGTTGTTAGCCCAAGGGTATAACCACTCAGCCACTCTGCACACACACACACACACACACACACACACACACACACACACACACACACACACACACACACACACACACACACACACACACACACACACACACACACACACACACACACACACACACACCGAAATGAGCAAGAAAATGTGACATTTAATCCCATAAACATCTTAACATCCTTTAATGTGACCATGGAAGCCATGTAAAAAGAATTTTATCCACAATTCTTCATAAACAAAGCCAATAACAAGTTATGACTTTGGTAAAAAAAAATATAGCCATATGGAAATGTTCTTGACCAACCCGTCCACCAGCCAGCAATGTCATGCGATATCACATGTATGTGGATGATAGCTTACTTTGTGCTGAGGCATGAGGAAAGTATACAGCAACACAGAGAAGAATGAAAATTCTGCAATCCTGCAAAAAGAAAAGAAAAGTTTATGTTCAACAGTAGTTGTCCATGATATTACCATGCATCAATAAGAATCATATTTAACACAATTTCAGAATTTTTATGCAACAGTGTATTGATGTTACTGTCACCAGGTCAACTATATTGGAATGACTGACTTTTTCTCTCTTTTTTTGCTGTCACCTTCATGGGGTCTTTAGCTGATAATATTTCACAAATGCTCAGAGTATGGCCAGAATTTTTCATTATGATAATAAATCAGTATGGTAAAACTGTCAGTATGAAAACCCCATCCAGACTATCGTCAATATCAATTTGTGTTCCTTATTTTTCCTCCCCTAGCCCTCAACAAAAATAAAACAAAAACAACACAAATGCAATTGGTCCACAAAATAATATTGACATAACAAAACTATAAATAATCCAATAAATGTCCACAACCAACGGATGTTATGATTTTTTTAAAAATTGGAATCAACTAGTATCTAAACTATATAGTGTGTGTAGTCTGTCTGTCTGTTTGTCCGTAATTCACGCTTGAACGGTTGAAGTTAGACCCACAAACCCATATATATATTTAGAATCAGTGTCACCAGGGGAATGTCATAAGCATCTCTATAAGGTCACACCCCCTTCCATATTAAAAATAAAATAGTACTTTTGCGACCAAAAAAAGAATAAAACTACAGGCTTAAAAATTGGCATGCAGACACAACTTAACTCTGTGAATAACATGGGGTGGGTCCCATCTGGCCACACCTCTTCCTCTTAGTGTGTAAGGCTAAAAAAAACAAAAAATGGTACTCCTAAAATTTTTTGACCTAATCACATTTACTTTTGTTTTATAGGTCTACAACATGTGTCATCAAAGCAGACACTTTTGTAAATGCAGTCCACCAAAGGTGGGTCAAAAAGCCGCCTGAAGGGCGGGTTTTCGCTAGTGAAGTTGTAAAGGTCCAATAATGGTCAAGATTGTCTCACCACTGTAAAATTGGTAAAAAATTTATTCGTACGAAAGAATAATAATGATACAACAAAATACCAAGAAGAACATTTCCAAATAAAACAATCAAATGGATTGAATGGAAAAGCTCTAAAAATATTTTTATACAATAACAGAATGAGTTTACCTATTAAAATTTTTTTTAAATTTTAAAAAAATAATAATAAAAAAAAAAAAAAAAAAAATATATATATATATATATATATATGCACATACATATATATATGCATATATATACATGTATATATGTCGAGTAATGATTGATGATCCTTTACTATTTCAAATTATACACCCAGTCATTGAACACACGGAAACAATAAATCACTGCTGTGTTCGATTTGAAATGTTATAAAATAAAGTAGCTTGTGATCTATATCAGTTTATTTATTTGCTAAAAGAATATGTCTGATAGTCATTTCATAAAACATATCAGTTCATATTACCATGTGAAATTGTTGGATACATATAAAAATAAGTGCTAAAACATATCTGTTGTTGATAGCTAATTCAAAAAATACCACATGGAGTCCCTTCCTGCATTTATAGCTATTTATTGGTAAATGAAGTGTTTGCTCACTGTGGTGTTGAATATGTTACTTCCCATGCTTGCATATACGTTTAAATAAATGTCACCAATGAGATATCCTTAAATAAATAAAGTTTTCAAAATTGTCACAGGAGATGAATGGAGACAAGTTTGTTCATCCTTGGAAGACACTCAAGTCAAGGTAATCTCCCCCAATGACATGAAATAGACTCAAAACTATGTCTCTTTGAAGCAATTATGTTAACAGAAGATAAAAGTGACTGAATATGATGACTGCACTGATAAGTGCTGCATTGTCTCTCAATTATCCAACTTAGATCACAGCCACCACAAATGGTGATCTCATTGAAGTCAGTTTTTATAACTTATGCAACTGCATGCTAAACTTGTAAGACACTTAAACTCTAAACTACTTATTTAGAACCTATGAAGGTCCCTATCTCACCAATCTAATTCAATTTAATAAACCACAAATTGAATATAAAATGAATTTTCATATAAAGTTGTAACAGACAGAAACTCAGAGGCCCTAATTCCTACATCACATGCACTGAGTTGGTATATGCAATAGTAGATGCCAACAAAAGTGGAAAATCTGACAATATGCAAGTCATTCGCATTTTATAAAGAAACCAGTTTGTGGTAAGATCATATGATTGGCTAGATGTACATTGCAAGTCAAATTAATTTCAACCCCCCACCCCCCTTCCAACATAACTTCAAAATCATGTAACCAAAAAACAAGGTTTTGTAGATTAGGAAATTCATAAGATATTGGCAACAATTTAGAGAGATTTTGCAATAAGAATAACTGCCTGCCCAGGGCTGCGAAACATGGTGTTCATATTCTTGTACTCATAATCAGTTTTTAAGCAAGACTTTCTTGCAAAAAATAAGAAGGCAACTCATTTTGAAACCAATTATATTACATCAGATCAGCATATTGATCTGGACTGTGACTTATGTCATTATGTCAACAGATTAGAGGTTTTCAACAAGCGGAGCAGATATTTTGAGGTCTTCTCTATTAATTGACAAAACACCGTCAGAACTTCTGTGTACTTAAGATTTCCAGTTCTTAGTGTATTTTTGATGGTTGGGAGAAATTGTTCTTAATGAGATTATGACCTTTCCCCTATGCAGATGGTAGGCATTTGTACTTGCCTAACAGTGCTACCACATAATGTTGGAAGCACTCATAAAGTGCTTCCAATAATATGTGAGAGATTGTTGCCTGATATGGCTTATATAAAGTTAGCTCTATTATGTTGGAAGCACTCACCAAAGTTATGTAAGAGTTCCTACATATTTTGGTCTTCTGGGCAGAGAGACAGAGATAATACTTGTAAGAGAACTTTTATGGGTCTTCCCAGCTCAAAAGAGCCCTCACTGAAACAGCTGGTAAGAGTGAGAAGCCCACCCACATCCTTATTAAGTTCTCAAAGCACCTAACCTCACTCAACCTAACCTTATGCATCATTGCCTTGTAAATATCAAAACAAAATGTAGTGTAGAACCTTGGAGGGACCATATAGGTAAAGGAAAAAATCCTCTGTGACAACTCCATATATCATCATATAATATATTAGAAGACCTATGTAACTACCAATGTAACTACCTATGTAACTACCTATGTTCGTCCGTTTCTCAAAATCACTCTGTTAGATTTTGACCAAACTTTTAGGGATGGAGGAGACCCACTCTGAGATGGTTTTAAGCCAGGTGGCATGTCTGGGGAAAAAAAGAATCTGTCTGTCTGTCTGTCTGTCTGTCTGTCTGTCTGTCTGTCTGTCTGTCTGTCTGTCTGTCTGTCTGTCTGTCTGTCTGTCTGTCTGTCTGTCTGTCTGTCTGTCTGTCTGTCTGTCTGTCTGTCTGTCTGTCTGTCTGTCTGTCTGTCTGTACCATAATTCCGGCCAAACTGGTAGGTGGATTTCTCTGAAACTCGGCATGATGATAGGTTTTGACCCAACTTAAAACATGGGCTAAAAATTTCGTAAAATGGCTACCATGGTATTGAGAAAAAGCCAAAAATGTTTTTTTGCCAGAAAAACCATTGGAGCTAGAGATCTAAAACTTGGCATGAATATACAACTTCACTCTGGGAGTAACATGGGCTGTGCCCCACCTGGCCATACCTCTTCCTTTCACTGTGTAAGGCTATTATGCCAAAAATGGTATTTCAGCAAATAACTTGAACCTAGGGAGTTAAACCAATAAACCCATATATATTTAGAATTAATATAGTCTGAGGAATGTTTTAAGTACATTTATATGACCACACCCACTTCTGTTTTCGTGTCAGGACCAAAAGAGGACAAAATGGTACTTTGGCCAAGCAAACCCTTGGAGCGACAGATTTGATATATGGTTTGTATACTCAACTTTGACTATAATGTTTGATGTTGAAATTGGCCAGGCAACGCTGGATGTATGCTGCTAGTATCATATATTTAGTATGAACTAATATGATTGCATGTGTGGTGGATGCTATGCCATACTATCATTATATCCATCCATGCATCTATCCCTTCATTCATGGCGTATAGAGAGGTTATATCATTTTCACTAATATTACAACAGACATGTGTAAAGGTCAAATCTACCTTTCCTAAACATTGTTTTGTGGCCTCCCAGATAATGTATAATTGTAGAACTCTTTATTACTTTGTAAGATCTCATCGTGGATGTTTAAATCTGATCATCCTATAACTTGAATAAAAACAGCACAAAGAATTGGTAGATCCTGACTACAAGCTCACAGATCTGTTTTTTTTTTGGTTTATTATTTTTATTGTTGTTGTTTTGATCAACAACTACAGAGTAATAAAGAGTTCTACAATTATTTAATGTCATCTTTCAGTTTATTGAAAGCACATGTGAATCCAGCCACCAAGATCACTATTGAGCTTTGATATTGTAATATAATAATGTATCCAACATAGACTTAGGTCAGGTGCTCTAATCAGCTCTTCATACTGCTGTAGCCCAAGGAAGAAAAAAAGGTGACCCGCCATAGTCAACACCTTGCTTTGCTCTTGCTCCTGTGTGGAGGGACATCACAACAGGACTCGTCTCCAATACAAAACAGAACAAAGGCTATCAGGTGCAGAGAAACAGGACTAGCCCAAGGAGAAAATTAATTCACACTGGCCCAGGAATGCAGATAGAAACGTTTGTGAGACATGTGTGAGAATATTTGTAAATATTGATTTATTGATTGGCCACTAAAGCTAAAGGTGTTGAGTAGATGTAGTAAGCAACTTTAAACCTATGTGCAATTAGATTTCGCTCTTTGTTTCTTGCTGTTCACCTTTACCTGACTCTTCCCTATCAATGGATCCATCTGGGAACAATAATGTTAAAATTTACTGGCCGATTACATCATAGAGATCACACATCTGAACAGACAAATAGGAGTGACCCTATTATGTAATAAGCTTTCACAGTTGATGTAGCTAATAATTTGGTGGAGATCGCTATTTGCAGAAGCTGAGTCTATTTCAGTATCTGTGCTACTTTGTGCTATTCTTATAATTTCAAATTTACCTTGATTAAGAAACGAGGTTTGAAGCAAGAAACTCTGCTCAGAATTCTGACTCCACACTACAATGATCTTGTACGAGTAATGTTTTAAGGCCTCTCATGGTTAGATGATCCATGAGGTGATGCATCACACACAGACATAGGGCTCTAACAAGTTACCACAGATGTGATGCAGTCCCATACAGAATGTAGAAGTGCTCTTTATTCTCCTCCAAGTAGAAGCCACAACAAATTTCTAGTGTAGTATCCCCAAGACAAACCGATTTAAAATAATTAATTATTAAAAAAAAAATCAGGTGTTTGAGTTAGAGGTCAATGGTGTTGTAGTTGAGGTTGTACATATGGGGAAACTGAGGATTTGGAACATAGTAGTCACTATGACTTTCACAATCTTTGATTATATTTTATAGAGAATCCCAAAATGGGTAAAAAAAGTCAAGGGCAATAGCATTATATGGAGTTACATTTTTTGTTACTGGTCCTTCAAAGTCAAATGACTACTGTGGATTGACAAAACAGGGAACACGAAGCCATAGGCGGGGAGGGGATCACCAGATGCCCCTGTGATGTGAGGGTGATAGTCCACATCAACCAGCACAATTATTGTGGTGCCACTCTTGACTTCTAACAGGTCCAGTAGTGCACAAGAATATGATCCTGTCACACTAGCTGAACTGATTTTGCCTTCTGGACAAAAACATGATACAACAGGAACGAGGATGCAAGCTAATGATGAAGAAAGTTGTATCGTTCATATCTAATATCCTTACTATGTGGACCAGTACCAAATGCCCCAAGACTCCCAGATGAGTTCACCTTCTGCAGATTAATCCAGATTTCACATGGCGACAGTGGTCCTATCTTCTTGAGTAACCTTGGCTAGGGTGAGTGGATGACTTCATCTCAGATAAGAGCAGACCATGGCAGTGCCAACCAATCCAGAAGGATATGTGAGATACCCGAGAGCGAAGCTAGAAATTCTTTGACCTGACCATAGAGAGAAGATGTTACAACTGTAGGAAGTATAACCACATAGCAATCAAGTGCATCAAGAAAGGGTTACTCTGGTTGGCATGACATGCATTATTTCACCCTTTTCTCCTTCCATTCAAGTGTTGAGTGGACAGCAGTTCTCACTTTATACCATCCGTGGAAGTTGGGTCAAGTTTGAGGATATAAAGCGAAGTCCTTGTTTGTTAAAGGTGTACATGGATATATCGGAGATCTACCATTGGCCAGAATGACTGTATCTGTTGGCAGGAAGCAGCATCTATGCTGACCTTCTTCATATAACCACATATACCAAAAATAAAAACAAGCAAGTAGTGCAGAAAGGATTGTCCAACGGGCTCTTCCCAAGTTGGTCAACAACACTACACACATGATTGAACTGAACACATGCATCAAACCCCTATCAGTGGTGGATCTAGGAGGGCTCATGAGGTTTACAATGAAGCCAACTATCTGAATTCATTTTAAGGTGACTAGATAATCTACTACACTACTGCATAAAATCAATGATAGTTAGTTGCCAAATATATTTCTTAATTTATTTATTGGTGATATTTGCATATTACTCTAGCTATATAGGCATAGCTTTGTTAACTAATTAGCTACATCGCCTAGCTACATCTTTAGTTTAGTTCATTTATTCAATAACTAACCTCCAAGAAACACTTTTATTTGTCTAAAGGGAGTTGATATTTAATTAGCTATCAGTAAGCAAGGTAGCCCAAGCCCTTAGACTATTTAAACGAAACATCCAGTCATTAGTCAATGGGGCCTGTAAAATTATTCCAAGATTTTTTATTCAGAGTATACATTTAATTAGTATGGAGCGAAATATGTAGCTACAAATAGTAAGTTGTGCACAAAGATGAAACTAATAAAAAATTTTAAAAACTCTTATAATCTAATATATATTTCATTAGTAAGTATGTATGTGTGTGTGCGTGTGTCTAGGCATGATAGACAAACCCTTGGAACAAAATGGCCGAAATTTGGCATATGGCCTCCAAGAACTGAGTTTGCGACACTGTGGGCTGTGGGGTGCAGCAAGACAATTGTGCAACTAGGAAGACTGTTGTGGTTTTAATAATTAAGCTTTGGAAATCTCCATTTACAAATCCTAGATCCTCCACTGCATTAGGCACATTCCATGCAAATATGGCCACCAACTTAGTGCTTCAAGAAGCAGTGAACAATCATGAACTCAGAAAATGTACTAGGGACCTAGAGCACTCACAAGTAATGCATTTTTTCAGTTATTAGAGAGCTGCCCAGCTTTAGGGTTGACCAGCCCTTTAGCATAATCAGAATAAAAAAATAATTCTTACTTTACCTGCTTTTAGGTATTAGCAATAAAAAAATAATAATAATAATAATAAAAAAATTAAAAAAATAAAAATAAATAAAAAAAAAAAATTAAAAAAAAAAAAAAATATATATATATATATATATATATATATATATGCAGTGATCTTGTGACTCTAGGAAGGTCTGTCAATTTTCTAGGCCAGAGCGCTCCCCTAAAATGAGAGGGAATGAAATTCTCCTCCTCCATGTTATTCTGCCTTATGAACCAGGCCACCTACAATTTGGTAACAACCCAGTGCATCCTGTTGACAGAGCTGATTAGTTAAGAGAAGGCATGGTTGATGTAACAATTGCTTGACAGCTGTGATTTCTGACTTTGGAAATTATTTCAGAAAAGTTGATACTTATGAGAAAAGGTACAGAAACTTGCTAGTGATAGGAAAGAAAATTAAAAGTTATAACTAAATGAAAGAGTAAGGATTTGGGGTACCTCCAAAAGGAATAAAAATAAGAAAAGGTAATTATTCAATTACATCTTAAAACAGGTAATAAATACACATTCATCAAGTACCTAATCCTACATTCCTATCTCAATAAGAATTACAAGTCCACCTTACTATACTGCTAGAAGCTTGATAAGGGAGTAACCTATTTGGCTGCCATACTATTAAGAACTTTTCTTCTTGTTGTTTTCATTGCAAAAGTATTCGCTTTAGTTGAAAACAGCTGGGCCAATAAGCTTAGTGCTCATATACACATATTTTGATAGTATATTAACCACAAAATATATCAACTACTATTCACTGAAATTTTTATAAGGGAATGCATGGCACAGACAAATTCTAAATTTCAGTTTAAAATATGGAGTTGTGTCATCTTGCTATGAGCATATTAATTCTGAACCAGCTACAACAAGTTGGTGAAAATCGTTAAGTAACACATTAAGACACTAAATAAATTTAATTTTAATTACTGTGAACATGAGCAGGTAATGAGTGGGGTATACTCAATTATGGACAATTACACAAGCATCAAATAAAAGTCTGAACTCTAGCATATCATCAGCGTCACAACAATTTCCAAGATATGTTGGTAGCAACAATAGCCAAATTTTGTTTGAAGTTATCCCACTTTGCCCATGCATGAGTTTGGGCATCCTGAGAACTAACCCTGGTTACTCTTACCTAAAGATTTGGAAAATCTGAAGCAGATTGCTAGTATCCTAGGTCTAGGTAATACATTCTATCCCTTTTCAGGGGTAGTTTTCTGGGAAATTATCTTCAATTCTCAACTGGATATTGTGAGATACAAGTAACTGCAATCATGTAATAGGTTTCCCCAGTATCCAAAAATGCCCTCAGTTGTTACTCTAAATAATAAGTTAACATGGACTTGATGTTTGCATGAAGATATATATTGAAAGGTCATTGGACTATTTACATGAAAGCAAAGGCAATTATCAAAGCACATATTAAATCAATCTGGACATCAAAACAATGAGATGTACTCACTCAACTCCAATGCTTAAAAGTTGAGTTAGCACATTCTTCGTCATACCAAACATCCAACCGTCAAATGAGAAAGCAATTTTAGTTGAAACAAAACTATGATGTTAAGCCCTGTGGAATGTATTACCCAGAGTCCAGCTGGCTTCTTTATCGACCTGTTTGTAAATCAGGTAAACTAACTCTGAATACACTGGGTGTGACTGAGTAAGAGCCTTGGCACAACTGCATAAAATGCTGAACCTCAATACAATCATACACACAATACTACAGTTACACATATATCATCCTAGTTACTAACCTGAATAGAGAAAATGTAAATATATCTTAAATAATGCTACCAGGTCAAATTGTTTTGTATGGATAGCATGTGTTGTATGGATAGCAGAGTGCCTATGAAAGTTCTCAGTTGTTGCCACTGAGTAGTTGTGTGCACTATATTTATTGTAAGAATGGTAATATCTCATCCTTCACCAATTATACAGCCTAGCAGTAAGAAAAAAATTAAGTGTTTGAAAAAAAAAACTATGCAAACTTGGGTCAGCATCCTGGGCTTCTATATTTGAAGAAACTAGCTGAATAAGAGAAACTTCATGTCAACACTTCAATGCAAGACTATCAGAGCTGGCACTGTGATGAGTGACGCAGCATGCTCAAGTGGCAATTTTGTGTGATAAAAAAGTGATAGCAAGGACTAAAAGCTCATTAAGGAGTACATGTCTCAGTTCACATGTGCAAAAATATTAATTCCACATAAAATAATACATAATATGCTCAGGAATACAAAACACACCAGTAAACTGAATTTTTGAGTGGCCTTAGACTAATCATTGTTGTGGTCAATTTTGGTTTATTATTATTATTTTTTAATATTTCTAAGACACTTTTCCTTTGTACATTCACAAGCGAAGTATGATATACACATGTGCAGTTAACAAAATTTTGTTCCTCCTAAGTATATGAATACTAACAAGTGGCCCCTAAAAAAATCAAATCAGAATCTTGTGGGAAAATTTGACTCAAGCATTTTTAGTAACGGAACACTAAATACTTTCACAGGACCTTAAGTGGAATATACCATTTTGACAAGATTAAAATAACATTGACAGGTGATATCAAATGATTGGGGGGAGAATAAATGTAATCTATATGCAAAGCCTAAGCATACCCACTGTATAGTTGCTATTCACGCATAAAATATTAACATTAATATTATGTCCCCATATTGACACATTCTCAATAAACAAGTATCAAAATCCGGCATCAGAAAGAATCCTGTCTTCACTATGTTAATTCCCAATTATATAGTCTCTTATAGTTGATTTACATTTTCCCATTTCAACACCAGCCTTCATGTGTTGTGTGTGTGTGTGTGTGTGTGTGTGTGTGTGTGTGTGTGTGTGTGTGTGTGTGTGTGTGTGTGTGTGTGTGCATGCGCGTGCGTGCTATGTGTGTGGATGTGTGTACAGTGTTTGTGATTTAGTATACTTTCTGTTCATTGTGCAAATCCTAAAATACGAAAAGTGCTACTGCTCTAAAAGGTTATATGAGGACTATAACAGTGGCTATGTAATTATAAAAATGTCTTATTAAGGAATATTGTAAAGTGTGACAAAGAGTGAATGAAGGGATGGCAGTTCAATTGAGAAGATGAACTCATCATTCCTTGCATCACTATAGAATCCCTACATGACTGCTTTAGAACTTTATTGTAACATCACTTCTGTATAATAACTCACACAGTGTTATCATTTCCCTTTATATTGGTGTATATGGTTAAAAATGCCCAAAATGGAATTTCTGAAAAATGTATGGACTGAAGGAGTTAGACTGACAAACTCATACATATATATTTGGAATCAGTATCGCCTGTGGAGCGTTTAAATAAACCATGGTCAAGTGGTTAAGGCACAGGCATAATGATCACAATCTTCCAGGTTCCACATTTTCCTGATTCATACATGTGTGGATATGTAAGAATTTATTTATATTGTATGTTTATCCACATTACCAGCAAAGCACCAAACCAAATGAAGATAACTCTTCAGGATAGACACATCTATACCAGATATGTTCTTTTTAGCTGAAATATACTTGGGCCAATTGGTTATACCTCTTCCTTTAGGTGTGAGAGTCTATAACGCCAAAATGGTACTTAATAGAAACCCTTGGACCTGACATCCAAAATTTGGTAATAACACACATCATGACTCTGAGAGAGACAAAGACTGGGTCCCACCTGGCCACACATAATGCTCTGGGAGTGTCAGGCTAAATAACCAAAAATGGTACTTGGCTGAAGTCTCGGGCATAGGCTGGGTTATATTTGGCAACATCTAAATGTGAGCAAATCATTGTAACCCTGAAAATGCTTCCAGATAAATATTCTTGGGGATTGGTGTTTATGAATTTCTCTGCTGGTTTATCTTTTTCCGCTGCGATTTTACAAGAAATCTGTCTAAACAAACATTTTGTCCATAAAAAAATATAATAAAATTAAAAAATTAATTAATTAAAAAAAATAATAATAAAAAAATAAAAAAAAAAAATATATATAATAATAATAATAATAATAATAATAATAATAATAATAATAATAAATAAAAATTGTAAAACCACCACTAAGTATTGCTCAAAATTGTGGAAGGAATAGGCAGTTATTAATAATTTATAAAAATCGTATATTTAGTCCCTTTTACTAGGCATAGTACCAACTAATACAAACAATATTGATATCATATTTTCTGTATTTAAAGCTCCACCAAAATAAATAATTCTAACTTGATGGCACTTAATTACAAGGAAAATATATCCCATTTGTATCATTGCTCTTGGTCTCAGCAGATTGAAGTTTATTCAGAATCTCATCTTGCTGCAATAATTACAGACAAATATAAATCTAGACTACTTTTACAAGTCAGATTGGTGATTTATATTTGTGGCTTATAAATTGAGTGGAGCTTTGAAAACCGAAATATGGTACTTTCTTGACCACATAGCTAAAAACATCTCAAATTACCATTGTGATCATTTGATTTTCTATCTTCCTTCCTTTGGAAATAAACTTCCAAATGATCCCTCTCTTTCGGGCAATTTTGTTCGTCTGCTCGGCAGTCTCTGCAGATACCTCACCCAGAAGAACACCATTGTAAGCCATCCTAACCCTGACGTTGGCTGCTGTCTTACTACTGTAACGGGTTCCCAGATATGAATGAGCACAACACACCCTCTCACTTTGGCAGTCTGAAACAGAAGAGGATTCTGTGGTTCCCTCCTTGAAATAGCAGCAGCTGTTTTGGTGTGTATTTTAATTATGGGAATGTGAAAAGTTATTCTTCCTGGAATATACAATGAATATGTTAATCATATATCTTTCTTTTTTTGTTGTTGCCGACCTCCTCTATCCATTATTGGCAGGTGTCTGGAGAGTATGCCATGTTGTGGCATGGCAGTGAGGCTTCGGCCTTCAAGCTGAGGGATATTGTCCTGGAGTCACTCACAGCCATGAAAAGGGCGGGTAAGGATATATTAGACTAATGGTTTTCTACAGTGGTAGCCATGATACAATTTCCCATGCTTTGTGCTGGTGTGTGTGGGCTATTCTACTTCCTAGTGGCCTCCTACACTGATGCTCTCCTTTTTTTGATATAAATTGTGCTCCTTCTCAAACTAGAGTGGTTAGGCTTAGTACAGCACTGAGGGCTGCCAGGTTGTCTTACCAGCACCAGATATTCTAATGCTGAGCAGGTGGGTAGGAAAGGGTAGCCACAACAATGGACTAATAGCTGACTTTCTAATCAC
>OZ017784.1:13851985-13955056 GCA_963969325.1 Lycopodina hypogea | reverse complement strand
CAACAAAAATAAAACAAAAACAACACAAATGCAATTGGTCCACAAAATAATATTGACATAACAAAACTATAAATAATCCAATAAATGTCCACAACCAACGGATGTTATGATTTTTTTAAAAATTGGAATCAACTAGTATCTAAACTATATAGTGTGTGTAGTCTGTCTGTCTGTTTGTCCGTAATTCACGCTTGAACGGTTGAAGTTAGACCCACAAACCCATATATATTTAGAATCAGTGTCACCAGGGGAATGTCATAAGCATCTCTAAAAGGTCACACCCCCTTCCATATTAAAAATAAAATAGTACATTTGTGACCAAAAAAAGAATAAAACTACAGGCTTAAAAATTGGCATGCAGACACAACTTAACTCTGTGAATAACATGGGGTGGGTCCCATCTGGCCACACCTCTTCCTCTTAGTGTGTAAGGCTAAAAAAAACAAAAAATGGTACTCCTAAAATTTTTTGACCTAATCACATTTACTTTTGTTTTATAGGTCTACAACATGTGTCATCAAAGCAGACACTTTTGTAAATGCAGTCCACTAAAGGTGGGTCAAAAAGCCGCCAGAAGGGCGGGTTTTCGCTAGTGAAGTTGTAAAGGTCCAATAATGGTCAAGATTGTCTCACCACTGTAAAATTGGTAAAAAATTTATTCGTACAAAAGAATAATAATGATACAACAAAATACCAAGAACAACATTTCCAGATAATACAATCAAATGGATTGAATGGAACAGCTCTAAAAATAATTTTTATACAATAATAACAGAATGAATTTACCTATTAAAATTTAAAAAATATATATATATATATTTATATATATATATATATAGATATATATATATGTTGAGTATTGATTGATGATCCTTTACTATTTCAAATTATACATGCAGTCATTAAATACACGGAAACAATAAATCACTGATGTGTCCAATCTGAAATGTTATACAATCTATATCAGTTCATTCTTATTTCAGTTTATTTATTCGCTAAAAGAATGTCTGATAGTTATTTCATAAAACATATTTTCTCTTATTACCATGTGAAATTGTTAGATACTTATGAAAAATGAGTGTTAAAACAAATCTGTTGTTGATAGCTAATTCAAAAATATCACATGGTGTTCCCATCCTACATCTATAGCAATTTATTGGTGAATGAAGTGTGTCCTCACTGAGCTGTTGAATATCTTACTGCCCATGCTTGCATATACATTTTAATTAATGTCACCAATGAGATGTCCTTAAATAAATAAAATTTTTAAAATTGTCACAGAGGATGAAAATAGAGACAAGTTTGTTCATCCTTTGAAAACACTCAAGTCATGGTAATCTCCCCTAATGACATGAAATAGACTCTCAATTATGTCTTTTTTATGCAATTATGTTAACAGAAGATAAAAGTGACTGGACATGATGACTGCACTGATAAGTGCTGCATTGTCTCTCAATTATCCAATTTAGACCACAGCCACCACAAATGGTGATCTCATTGAAGTCAGTCTTTATAACTTATGCAACTGCATGCAAAACTTGTAAGACACTTAGACTCTAAACTTCTTATTTAGAACCTATGAAGGTCACTATCACACCTATCTAATTCAATTTGGCATAAACCACAAACTGAGTATAAAATGAAATTTCATATATAGTTGTAACAGACAGAAACTCAAGGAGGCCCTAATTCCTGCACCACATGCATTGAGTTGGTATATGCAATAGTAGATGCTAGAACTATCCCAATGTACCAACAAAAGTGGAAAATCTGACAATATGCAAGTCATTCTCATTCTATAAAGGAACCAAATAGTTCAGGATAAGATCATATGATTGGCCAAATGTGCATTGCAAGTCAAATTAATTTCAGCCCCCCCCCCCCCCCCCCCCCCCCCCTGCCAACATAACTTCAAAATCATGTAACCGAAAACCAAGGTTTTGTAGGTTAGGAAATTTATAAGATATTGGCAACAATTTGGAGAGATCTTGCAATGTGAATAACTGCTTGTACTAAAGAATAATAATGATACAACAAAATACCAAGAAGAACATTTCCAAATAAAACAATCAAATGGATTGAATGGAAAAGCTCTAAAAATATTTTTATACAATAACAGAATGAGTTTACCTATTAAATTTTTTTTTTAATTTTTAAAAAAATAATAAAAAAAAAAATAAAAAAAAAAAATATATATATATATATATATATATATATATATATATATATATACACATACATATATATATGCATATATATACATGTATATATGTCGAGTAATGATTGATGATCCTTTACTATTTCAAATTATACACCCAGTCATTGAACACACGGAAACAATAAATCACTGCTGTGTTCAATTTGAAATGTTATAAAATAAAGTAGCTTGTGATCTATATCAGTTTATTTATTTGCTAAAAGAATATGTCTGATAGTCAGTTCATAAAACATATCAGTTCATATTACCATGTGAAATTGTTGGATACTTATAAAAATAAGTGCTAAAACATATCTGTTGTTGATAGCTAATTCAAAAATACCACATGGAGTCCCTTCCTGCATTTATAGCTATTTATTGGTAAATGAAGTGTTTGCTCACTGTGGTGTTGAATATGTTACTTCCCATGCTTGCATATACGTTTAAATAAATGTCACCAATGAGATATCCTTAAATAAATAAAGTTTTCAAAATTGTCACAGGAGATGAATGGAGACAAGTTTGTTCATCCTTTGAAGACACTCAAGTCAAGGTAATCTCCCCCAATGACATGAAATAGACTCAAAACTATGTCTCTTTGAAGCAATTATGTTAACAGAAGATAAAAATGACTGGACATGATGACTGCACTGATTAGTGCTGCATTGTCTCTCAATTATCCAATTTAGACCACAGCCACCACAAATGGTGATCTCATTGAAGTCAGTTTTTATAACTTATGCAACTGCATGCTAAACTTGTAAGACACTTAGACTCTAAACTACTTATTTAGAACCTATGAAGGTCCCTATCTCACCAATCTAATTCAATTTAATAAACCACAAATTGAATATAAAATGAATTTTCATATAAAATTGTAACAGACAGAAACTCAGAGGCCCTAATTCCTACATCACATGCACTGAGTTGGTATATGCAATAGTAGATGCCAACAAAAGTGGAAAATCTGACAATATGCAAGTCATTCGCATTTTATAAAGAAACCAAACAGTTTGTGGTAAGATCATATGATTGGCCAGATGTACATTGCAAGTCAAATTAATTTCAACCCCCCACCCACCTTCCAACATAACTTCAAAACCATGTAACCAAAAAACAAGGTTTTGTAGATTAGGAAATTCATAAGATATTGGCAACAATTTAGAGAGATTTTGCAATAAAGATATTGGCAACAATTTAGAGAGATTTTGCAATAAGAATAACTGCCTGCCCAGGGCTGCGAAACATGGTGTTCATATTCTTGTACTCATAATCAGTTTTTAAGCAAGACTTTCTTGCAAAAAATAAGAAGGCAATTCATTTTGAAACCAATTATAGTACATCAGATCAGCATATTGATCTGGACTGTGATTTATGTCACTATGTCAACAGATTAGAGGTTTTCAACAAGTGGAGCAGATATTTTGAGGTCTTCTCTATTTATTGACAAAACACCGTCACATTCAGTTATTTAGAACTTCTGTGTACTTAAGATTTGCAGTTCTTAGTGTATTTCTGATGGTTGGGAGAAATTGTTCTTAATGAGATTATGACCTTTCCCCTATGCAGATGGTAGGCATTTTTACTTGCCTAACAGTGCTACCACATAATGTTGGAAGCACTCATAAAGTGCTTCCAATAATATGTGAGAGATTGTTGCCTGATATGGCTTATATAAATTAGCTGTATTATGTTGGAAGCACTCACCAAAGTTATGTAGGAGTTCCCACAAGTTTGGGTTTTCTGGGCAGAGAGAGAGAGATAATACTTGTAAGAGAACTTTTATGGGGCTTCCCAGCTCAAAAGAGCCCTCACTGAAACAGCTGGTAAGAGTGAGAAGCCCACCCACATCCTTATTAAGTTCTCAAAGCACCTAACCTCACTCAACCTAACCTTATGCATCGTTGCCTTGTAAATATCAAAACAAAATGTAGTGTAGAACCTTGGAGGGACCATATAGGTAAAGGAAAAAATCCTCTGTGACAACTCCATATATCATCATATAATATATTAGAAGACCTATGTAACTACCAATGTAACTACCTATGTTCGTCCGTTTCTCAAAATCACTCTGTTAGATTTTGACCAAACTTTTAGGGATGGAGGAGACCCACCCTGAGATGGTTTTAAGCCAGATGGCATGTCCGGGAAAAAAAAAGAATCTGTCTGTCTGTCTGTCTGTCTGTCTGTCTGTCTGTCTGTCTGTCTGTCTGTCTGTCTGTCTGTCTGTCTGTCTGTCTGTCTGTCTGTCTGTCTGTCTGTCTGTCTGTCTGTCTGTCTGTCTGTCTGTCTGTCTGTCTGTCTGTCTGTCTGTCTGTCTGTCTGTCTGTCTGTCTGTCTGTCTGTCTGTACCATCATTCCGGCCAAACCGGTAGGTGGATTTCTCTGAAACTCAGCATGATGATAGGTTTTGACCCAACTTAAAACATGGGCAAAAAATTTTTCGCAAAATGGTTACCATGGTATTGAGAAAAAGCCAAAAATGTTTTTTTGCCAGAAAACCATTGGAGCTAGAGATCTAAAACTTGGCATGAATATACAACTTCACTCTGGGAGTAACATGGGCTGTGTCTCACCTGGCCATACCTCTTCCTTTCACTGTGTAAGGCTATTATGCCAAAAATGGAATTTCAGCAAATAACTTGAACCTAGGGAGTTAAACCAATAAACCCATACATATTTAGAATCAATAGTCTGAGGAATGTTTTAAGTACTTTTATATGACCACACCCACTTCTGTTTTCGTGTCAGGACCAAAAGAGGACAAAATGGTACTTTGGCCAAGCAAACCCTTGGAGCAACAGATTTGATATATGGTTTGTATACTCAACTTTGACTATAATGTTTGATGTTGAAACTGGCCAGGCAACGCTGGGTATATGCTGCTAGTATCATATATTTAGTATGAACTAATATGATTGCATGTGTGGTGGATGCTATGCCATACTATCATCATATCCATCCATGCATCTATCCCTTCATTCATGGCATATAGAGAGGTTATATCATTTCCACTAATACTACAACAGACATGTTGTAAAGGTCAAATGTACCTTTCCTAAACATTGTTTTATGGCCTCCCAGATAATGTATAATTGTAGAACTCTTTATTACTTCGTAAGATCTCATCATAGATGTTTAAATCTGATCATCCTATAACTTGAATAAAAACAGCACAAAGAATTGGTAGATCCTGACTACAAGCTCACAGATCTGTTTTTTTGTTTATAATTTTTATTGTTGTTGTTTTGATCAACAACTACGGAGTAATAAAGAGTTCTATAATTATTTAATGTCATCTTTCAGTTTATTGGAAAGCACATGTGAATCCAGCCACCAAGATCACTATTGAGCTTTGATATTGTAATATAATAATGTATCCAACATAGACTTAGGTCAGGTACTCTAATCAGCTCTTCATAATGCCGTAACCCAAGGAAGAAAAAAAGGTGACCCGCCATAGTCAACACCTTGCTTTGATCTTGTTCCTGTGTGGAGGGACATCACAACATGACTCTTTGTCTCCAATACAAAACAGAACAAAGGCTATCAGGTGCAGAGAAACAGGACTAGCCCAAGGAGAAAATTAATTCACACTGGCCCAGGAATGCAGATAGAAACGTTTGTGAGACATGTGTGAGAATATTTGTAAATATTGATTTATTGATTGGCCACTAAAGCTAAAGGTGTTGAGTAGATGTAGTAAGCAACTTTAAACCTATGTGCAATCAGATTTCGCTCTTTGTTTCATGCTGTCCACCTTTACCTGACTCTTCCCTATCAATGGATCCATCTGGGAACAATAATGTTAAAATTTACTGGCCGATTACATCATAGAGATCACACATCTGAACAGACAAATAGGAGTGACCCTATTATGTAATAAGCTTTCACCGTTGATGTAGCTAATAATTTGGTGGAGATCGCTATTTGCAGAAGCTGAGTCTATTTCAGTATCTGTGCTACTTTGTGCTATTCTTATAATTTCAAATTTACCTTGATTAAGAAACAAGGTTTGAGGCAAGAAACTCTGCTCAGAATTCTGACTCCACACTACAATGATCTTGTACGAGTAATGTTTTAAGGCCTCTCATGGTTAATGATCCATGAGGTGATGCATCACACACAGACATAGGGCTCTAATCAAGTCACCACAGATGTGATGTAGTCCCATACAGAATGTAGAAGTGCTCTTTATTCTCCTCCAAGTAGAAGCCACAACAAATTTCTAGTGTAGTATCCCCAAGACAAACCGATTTAAAATAATTAATTATTAAAAAAAAAATCAGGTGTTTGAGTTAGAGGTCAATGGTGTTGTAGTTGAGGTTGTACATATGGGGAAACTGAGGATTTGGAACATAGTAGTCACTATGACTTTCACAATCTTTGATTATATTTTATAGAGAATCCCAAAATGGGTAAAAAAAAGTCAAGGGCAATAGCATTATATGGAGTTACATTTTTTGTTACTTGTCCTTCAAAGTCAAATGACTACTGTGGATTGACAAAACAGGGAACACGAAGCCATAGGCGGGGAGGGGATCACCAGATGCCCCTGTGATGTGAGGGTGATAGTCTACACCAATCAACACAATTATTGTGGTGGCACTATTGACTTCTAACAGGTCCAGTAGTGCAACATGGCACAAGAATATGATCCTGTCACACTAGCTGAACTGATTTTGCCTTCTGGACAAAAACATGATACAACAGGAACGAGGATGCAAGCTAATGATGAAGAAAGTAGTATCGTTCATATCTAATATCCTTACTATGTGGACCAGTATCACATGGCGACAGTGGTCCTATCTTGAGTAACCTTGGCTAGGGTGAGTGGACAACTCCATCTCAGATAAGAGCAGACCATGGCAGTGCCAACCAATCCAGAAGGATATGTGAGATACCCGAGAGCGAAGCTAGAAATTCTTTGACCTGACCATAGAGAGAAGATGTTACAACTGTAGGAAGTATAACCACATAGCAATCAAGTGCATCAAGAAAGGGTTACTCTGGTTGGCATGACATGCATTATTTCACCCTTTTCTCCTTCCATTCAAGTGTTGAGTGGACAGCAGTTCTCACTTTATACCATCCGTGGAAGTTGGGTCAAGTTTGAGGATATAAAGCGAAGTCCTTGTTTGTTAAAGGTGTACATGGATATATCGGAGATCTACCATTGGCCAGAATGACTGTATCTGTTGGCAGGAAGCAGCATCTATGCTGACCTTCTTCATATAACCACATATACCAAAAATAAAAACAAGCAAGTAGTGCAGAAAGGATTGTCCAACGGGCTCTTCCCAAGTTGGTCAACAACACTACACACATGATTGAACTGAATACATGCATCAAACCCCTATCAGTGGTGGATCTAGGAGGGCTTATGAGGTTTACAATGAAGCCAACTATCTGAATTCATTTTAAGGTGACTAGATAATATACTACACTACTGCATAAAATCAATGATAGTTAGTTACCAAATATATTCCTTAATTTATTTATTGGTGATATTTGCATATTACTCTAGCTATATAGGTATAGCTTTGTTAACTAATTAGCTACATCGCCTAGCTACATCTTTTCATTTATTCAATAACTAACCTCCAAGAAACACTTTTATTTGTCTAAAGGGAGTTGATATTTAATTAGCTATCAGTAAGCAAGGTAGCCCAAGCCCTTAGACTATTTAAACGAAACATCCAGCCATTAGTCAATGGGGCCTGTAAAATTATTCCAAGATTTTTTATTCAGAGTACACATTTAATTAGTATGGAGCGAAATATGTAGCTACAAATAGTAAGTTGTGCACAAAGATGAAACTAATAAAAAATTTTAAAAACTCTTATAATCTAATATATATTTCATTAGTAAGTATGTATGTGTGTGTGCATGTGTCTAGGCATGATAGACAAACCCTTGGAACAAAATGGCCGAAATTTGGCATATGGCCTCCAAGAACTGAGTTTGCGATACTGTGGGCTGTGGGGTGCAGCAAGACAATTGTGCAACTAGGAAGACTGTTGTGGTTTTAATAATTAAGCTTTGGAAATCTCCATTTACAAATCCTAGATCCTCCACTGCATTAGGCACATTCCATGCAAATATGGCCACCAACTTAGTGCTTCAAGAAGCAGTGAACAATCATGAACTCAGAAAATGTACTAGGGACCTAGAGCACTCACAAGTAGTGCATTTTTTCAGTTATTAGAGAGCTGCCCAGCTTTAGGGTTGACCAGCCCTTTAGCATAATCAGAATAAAAAAATAATTCTTACTTTACCTGCTTTTAGGTATTAGCAATAAAAAATAATAATAATAATAAAAAAATTAAAAAAAATAAAAATAAATAAAAAAAAAAATAAAAAAAAAAAAATATATATATATATATATATATATATATATATATATATATATATATATATGCAGTGATCTTGTGACTCTAGGAAGGTCTGTCAATTTTCTAGGCCAGAGCGCTCCCCTAAAATGAGAGGGAATGAAATTCTCCTCCTCCATGTTATTCTTCCTTATGAACCAGGCCACCTAAAATTTGACAACATTAGTATCTGTGTTGATACAATGATCTGGTAGAGTTTCAAGTGGTCTTCATCCATGACCCATCGGTGTTTGTGTTTGGTTAATTATAAATATATCAAAATGAAAGGATGTCATCCTCACTTTAATGCTGCCATGTTAGTTTTATTGAGCATGCCTGAGTTCCACCATATTACTGACAAGCCTCCCTATTAAATTTAAATGCTATTAAACAACCCAGTGCAGCCTGTTGACAGAGCTGATTAGTTAAGAGAAGGCATGGTTGATACAACAATTGCTTGACAGCTGTGACTTCTGATTTTGGAAATTATTTCAGAAAAGTTGATACTTATAAGAAAAGGTACAGAAACTTGCTAGTGATAGGAAAGAAAATTAAAAGTTATAAATAAATGAAAGAGTAAGGATTTGGGGTACCTCCAAAAGGAATAAAAATAAGAAAAGGTAATTATTCAATTACATCTTAAAACAGGTAATAAATACACATTCATCAAGTACCTAATCCTACATTCCTATCTCAATAAGAATTACAAGTCCACCTTACTATACTGCTAGAAGCTTGATAAGGGAGTAACCTATTTGGCTGCCATACTATTAAGAACTTTTCTTGTTGTTGTTTTCATTGCAAAAGTATTCGCTTTAGTTGAAAACAGCTGGGCCAATAAGCTTAGTGCTCATATACACATATTTTGATAGTATATTAACCACAAAATATATCAACTACTATTCACTGAAATTTTTATAAGGGAATGCATGGCACAGACAAATTCTAAATTTCAGTTTAAAATATGGAGTTGTGTCATCTTGCTATGAGCATATTAATTCTGAACCAGCTACAACAAGTTGGTGAAAATCGTTAAGTAACACATTAAGACACTGAATAAATTTAATTTTAATTACTGTGAACATGAGCAGGTAATGAGTGGGGTATACTCAATTATGGACAATTACACAAGCATCAAATAAAAGTCTGAACTCTAGCATATCATCAGCGTCACAACAGTTTCCAAGATATGTTGGTAGCAACAATAGCAAAATTTTGTTTGATGTTTTCCCACTTTGTCCATGTATGGGTTTGGGCATCCTGAGAACTATCCTGGGTCATTCCTACTTAAAGATTTGGAAAATCTGTGGCAGATTGCTAGTATCCTAGGTCTAGGTAATACATTCTATCCCTTTTCAGGGGTAGTTTTCTGGGAAATTATCTTCAATTCTCAACAGGATATTGTGAGATACAAGTAACTGCAATCATGTAATGGGTTTCCCCAGTATCCTAAAATGCCCTCAGTTGTTAATCTAAATAATAAGTTAAAATGGACTTGATGTTTGCATGAAGATATATATTGAAAGGTCATTGGACTATTTACATGAAAGCAAAGGCAATTATCAAAGCACATATTAAATCAATCTGGACAGCAAATCAATGGGATGTACTCACTCCACTCCAATGCTTAAAAGTTGAGTTAGCACATTCTTTGTCATACCAAACATCCAACCATCAAATGAGAAAGCAATTTTAGTTGAAACAAAACTATGATGTTAAGCCCTGTGGAATGTATTACCCAGAGTCCAGCTGGCTTCTTTATAAACCTGTTTATAAATCAGGTATACTAACTCTGAATACACTGGGTGTGACTGAGTAAGAGCCTTGGCACAACTGCATAAAATGCTGAACCTCAATACAATCATACACACAATACTACAGTTACACATATCATCCTAGTTACTAACCTGAATAGAAAAAATGTAAAATATATCTTTAATAATGCTACCAGGTCATATTATGTTGTATGGATAGCATGTGTTGTATGGATAGCAGAGTGCTTATGAAAGTTCTCAGTTGTTGCCACTGAGTAGTTGTGTGCACTATATTTATTGTAAGAGTGGTAATATCTCCTCCTTCACCAATTATACAGCCTAGCAGTAAGAAAAAACCTAACAGTGTTTGAAAAAAAAAAATATGCAAACTTGGGTCAGCATCCTGGGATTTGAAGAAACTAGCTGAATATGAGAAACTTCATGTCAACACGCCATTGCAAGATTATCAGAGCTGGCACTGTGATGAGTGACACAGCATGCTCAAGTGGCAATTTTGTGTGATAAAAAAGTGATAGCAAGGATTAAAGGCTCATTAAGGAGTACCTGTCTCAGTTCACATGTGCAAAAATATTAATTCCACATAAAATAATACATAATATGCTCAGGAATACAATACACACCTGTGAACTGAATTTTTGAGTGGCCTGAGACTAATTATTGTTGTGGTCAATTTTGGTTTATTATTATTATTTTTTAATATTTCTAAGACACTTTTCCTTTGTACGTTCACAAGTGAAGTATGATATACACATGTGCAGTTAACAAAATTTGTACTTTCCTAAGTATATGAATACCAACAAGTGGCCCCTAAAAAAAATTAAATCAGAATCTTGTGGGAAAATTTGACTCAAGCGTTTTTAGTAATGGAACACTAAATACTTTCAGAGGACCTTAAGTGGAATATCCCATTTTGACAAGATTAAAATAACATTGACAGGTGATATCAAATGATTGGGGGGAGAATAAATGTAATCTATATGCAAAGCCTAAGCATACCCACTGTATAGTTGCTGTTCACGCATGAAGTATTAACATTAATATTATGTCCCCATATTGACACATGTTCTTACTAAACAAGCAACAAAATCCAGCATCATAAAGAACCCTGTCTTCACTATGTTAATTCCCAATTATATAGTCTCTTATAGTTGATTTGCATTTTCCCATTTTAACACCAGCCTTCATGTGTTGTGTGTGTGTGTGTGTGTGTGTGTGTGTGTGTGTGTGTGTGTGTGTGTGTGTGTGTGTGTGTGTGCGCGTGTGCTATGTGTGTGTAAATGTGTGTACAGTGTTTGTGATTTAGTATACTTTCTGTTCATTGTGCAAATCCTAAAATGCCATAGTGCTACTGCTATAAAAGTTTATATGAGGACTATAACAGTGGCTAAGTAATTATAAAAATGTCTTATTAAGGAATATTGTAAAGTGTGACAAAGAGTAAATGAAGGGATGGCAGTTCAATTGAGAAAATGAACTCATCATTCCTTGCATCACCTAAGAATCCTTACATGACTGCTTCAGAACTTTATTAAAACATCAATTCTGTATAATCACTCACACAGTGTTATCATTTTCCATTTATATTGGTGTATATGGTTAAAAATGCCCAAAATGGAATTTCTGAAAAATGTATGGACTGAAGGAGTTAGACCGACAAACTCATACATATATATTTGGAATCAGTATTGCCTGTGGAGCATTTAAATAAACCATGGTTAAGTGGTTAAGGCACAGGCATAATGATCACAATCTTCCAGGTTCCACTTTTTCCTGATTCATACATGTGTGGATATGTAAGAATTTATTTATATTGTATGTTTATCCACATTACCAGCAAAGCACCAAACCAAATGAAGATAACTCTTCAGGATAGACACATCTATACCAGATATGTTCTTTTTAGCTGAAATATACTTGGGCCACTTGGTTATACCTCTTCCTTTAGGTGTGAGAGTCTATAATGCCAAAATGGTACTTAATAGAAACCCTTGGACCTGACATCCAAAATTTGGTAATAACACACATCATGACTCTGAGAGAGACAAAGACTGGGCCCCACCTGGCCACACATAATGCTCTGGGAGTGTCAGGCTAAATAACCAAAAATGGTACTTGGCTGAAGTCTCGGGCATAGGCTGGGTTATATTTGGCAACATCTAAATGTGAGCAAATCATTGTAACCCTGAAAATGCTTCCAGATAAATATTCTTGGGGATATGGTCTTTATGAATTTCTCTGCTGGTTTATCTTTTTCCGCTGCGATTTCACAAGAAATCTGTCTAAACAAACATTTTGTCCATAAAAAATATAATAAAATTAAAAAATTAATTAATTAAAAATAATAATAATAAAAAAATAAAAATAAAAAAAAAATATAATAATAATAATAATAATAATAATAATAATAATAATAATAATAATAATAATAATAATAAATAAAAATTGTAAAACCACCACTAAGTATTGCTCAAAATTGTGAAAGGAATAGGCAGATATTAATAATTTATAAAAATCATATATTTAGTCCCTTTTACCAGGCATAGTACCAACTAATACAAACAATGTTGATATCATATTTTCTGTATTTAAAGCTCCACCAAAATAAATAATTCTAACTTGATATGGCACTTAACTGCAAGGAAAATATATATAATTTGTATCATTGCTCTTGGTCTCAGCGGATTGAAAGTTTATTCAGATTCTCATCTTGCTGCAATAATTACAGACAAATATAAATCTAGAATGCTTCTAGAAGTCAGATTGGTGATTTATATTTGTGGCTTATAAATTGAGTGGAGCTTTGAAAACAGAAATATGGTACTCACTTGACCACATAACTAAAAACATCTCAAATTACCATTGTGACCATTTGATTTTCTATCTTCCTTCCTTTGGAAATAAACTTCCCAATGGTCCCTCTCTTTCGGGCAATTTTGTTCGTCTGCTCGGCAGTCTTTGCAGCTACCTCACTCAGAAGAACACCATTGTAAGCCATCCTAACCCTGACGTTGAACTTGTACAATTTCAGCTCACAGCGAAGGCAGGTTTTAGAAAAATAGAGCTTCAACTAGCAGTTCAGCTGCACCGTCTTAAGGCCTGTCCACACTACACATTGAATGCCAATTAATTCAAATTGAATTCGAATTAAACCCATGCGAATACTACACATTGAATGCCAATTAATACAAATTGAATTCGAATTAAACCCATGCGAATTAATTCGAATTATATCTGACCCACCAGGATAGGTAGCTTGATCGGGTTGCAGCTGAAAAAATTAAAGCGTTTATCGAAAGCCTGGAGTACTTCTTTATTATATATCAGTGTGTGGAGCCACCACGTTACTTATATCAGCATTTGGGTCTAACACAGACACGTACCCGCTTGGGGTGGGGGGGGGGGGGGGAGGGTTCCCATGCGCGTTCATTCATCTAACATTGCACAAAATTGTCTGGCTAATTTAATAAGATCACAGTTATATGTCAACTACTTGTGTGTATCAAGTAGTATATCAACTAGCCATAAAATTTCGTCTATTGTTTGAAAGACTTTAGAGTATTTTTTTATTCTCAGGCTGAAATGGTTGGTGTTGATCTGTACAGCATATGGACTGGTATTCATCAAAACTACAAGAGCGACCAATTGCCTGGTTTGATGTAGAACATGGAATTTCAGCTATTCTGAAAGTGGGATCACCGATCTAAGATGTTAAATATTCCCTTTATCTTTATTGACTTCCTCAGTTGCAGGATGAATTTTAGGCTGACCTAATCTTCAAGAATTATTTCTGGCTGAACTCTAGCACTCTGTCTCTTTCCTGATGATCAAACATCAAGCAAGCTTGCCTGTCTCATTCTCTTAGCCATTTTATCAAAATAGACTTCCAGCTGGTTCTGAGTTCAGAGCAAGCTGGCAGAATGCAAGATTATTCATGATAAATACTGTTAGTGGTTCACATGTGGTGGTAGTGTTAAGTGTATCTGCAAGATTATTCATGATAAATACTGTTAGTGGTTCACATGTGGTGGTGGTGTTAAGTGTATCTACACATACAGACATCTTAGCAGATGCCTGCATATGTATGTAGACACTCCATACCATATTTAAAACCTGCTCACTCTCTCTGTCCTAGTGAGCAAGGGGGGAGAAAAAAGAGACAGAAAAGAGAAAGAGAATAGAAAGGGAGGATTAAGTTACAGCTACTTCATTCATACGCTGACATCATTGTTAAAAAAATTAGTGGGAGGTCTGCCCCCACCTACTGAAAAGTGAGGGGGCTCAAGCCCCTCTAGCCTCCACCCTTAGCTGCCCCTGCAATGTCTACCCTTAGTGGTTATGGCGTTGATGATGCGAGCCATGTAGCTATGTTCAGTAATTTTGGTGGCACTTGTGTCAGTGATAATCTTAGGCTGGGACCTTCTGCTGATTATGGAGGTTTAAATCATCATGATGTAAATGGTAATGGTGGCCCTGATATTGGGACATCTAGTTGAACTTAATATGGAGCAAGGCTTGCTGGGAGAAGAGGGCAACTTCCAGAAGTGATGGTCTTCTGAAGTACTTGAAGGCACATGCCCACTGCCCATTTCTATTGTCAGTAGTGATGGTGTTGCTGATATGAACCATATACCTGTAATTAGTACTATTGATGGCGGTTGTGATAATCTTAGCTTTGGATCAGTAGCTAGTTATGCAAGTTTGAACCATCTTGGTGGTAATGGTGACCCTTACAGTTTATCTAAAGAAAGTTAAGATGTTGTCTTCTCTTTATTATTGTGCATAATATGCCCACTACTGAAGTAATTGGTGGGGTAAATTTTTGGGATAAAGATCAAATCTTAGATTTTTAAAACATTTTTTTTTTTCTGAAACTTTCCCTTACCCCTAGGAGTATATTGCATAGCTGTTGCTTTTAGGTGAAATGGCTACAAAATATACTTGGTTGGTATATAATAAGTTATTGATCAGATGGTAGGTTTTACATTTTCTTTAGTTTGTTTGTAGAAGATAGGAATAAGTATGGAATTCTTGTCAATACACCTTTTTAAAAATAGGTCAATGTACATAACATAGTAGATAGTCATTCCTTTACTCTGTACCACCTTAATGCAATGGCAGATTCATGTACTTTTGTCCAATCTGTGGAAAATCCATGGCACAATGTATATGTATGCATTAATTTTGCACTGGCTAAAGCTATTGAGGAAAATAGACAAAATTCGTTTTTATGCCAGAGTGTATTTTATTTTATGGACAGTAACGCTTGGTACTTAGGGAAGATGGTGGATCTTGATATAATGGTAACCAGGAATTTTTTTTTTTTTTTTTGCATTAATGAAGGTATTCAATTGGCTAAGCATAACTCTGTCATAAATTCTCGCCTTGAAAGACCAAAGCTCAAGAATACCACAAATGCATCACCCCACACATAAAATGAAATAATTAATTCAGGTAAGAACATAATTTAAAATATTTAGTTGATAAAATAAGAATTACAAATCTTTTTTTTTTTTTTTTTTTTTTTTAAATGGTGGATGAAATAACTTATTTTAATAAAGAAGTAATTCATTTATGTGTGCGACTTGTACACCATGACATCAGAGAGGATTTTTTGCAATATGCCAAATTAACTGAAGTTATTGGCTAGGTGATAGCTACTTCCTCCTGGATGGCTGGTACCAATTAGGTCTGGATGTCGAAAATGTTTGAGGACAGGGGTATGAGGAAGCATCCAATATGTTCTGTGAGTGGATTTTATTACTAATTAACTGACCATCCGCTATTTGTAAGATATAAAAAAAGCTATCTTCATCACAAATTTATTTTGGCCCGGCAGCACCTGGTATATTCATCGCCTTTATTGGGGTAAAGATCCTTTTAATTAATTGGTAGTACATATTGTATTGTAACTAAAGAATCAGAATCTTTTAAAACTCTACATATAGGTTGATATTTTATGAATATTAGTGGGGGGAAAACGCCCTACTGGTGGTTATTCGACCCACATAGTCACAAAGTGTCTGCTTTGAAAAGATTTTGTAGACTTTTTGAAACAGAAGTGAATATGTGATTAGGTGAAACAGTTGTTTTTTTTTGACTACCATTTTAAACAATTTTAGCCTTACACACTAAGAGGAAGAGGTTTGGCCAGATGCGACCCACTCCTTGTTATTCACAGAGTCGTGTCTGTATGCCAAAATGTTAGGCCTGTAGCTCAATTTTTTTTCGCCTGCAAAGTACTTTTTTTTAGTACGGAAAAGGGGTATTGCCACATAGACTGCATTAAACATTCCCTGTGACACTGATCGTATATATGTATATATATGATATGTATGGGTTTGTGGTCTAACTTCAATTGTTCAAGCATGAACCCGACGATGCACAGACAGACGGACAGACAGACGGACAGACAGACGGACAGACAGACTATTCGTAATTTATAGTATGGATATTACATGTAGATCTATTGCAGCACACGATTTGTTCATTATATTTATCTTTCTAATTAATAAAAACATCATCACTCTGATTACTCAAAAGGTCCAGTTCAATGCTGAGTTGCCCTTGCACTGCGACAGAACTCTTCTAGTAAATATTGAAGGTGGTCTGTGTCCACTGTAGTCTGCCTTAATCTATGATCCACCTCTAATGAAGGTTGCCAGCTGGGATTCAATTTGTGACACTATATGCAATGTACATGTATATACATATATATACATATATATACATATATATACATATATACACATATATACATATATATACATATATACATATGCACATATATATACATATATATACATATATACATATATATACATATATATACATATATACACATATACATTTATATATACATATATACATTTATATATACATATATATACATATGTACATATATATACATATATATACATATAAATTTAGTACATTATGTAGGACTGTTTTGCTATTATGCATGGCCATATTTTTAACCATATTTGGTGAAATTTGTATGGTGCTTCATAATAATACTTTAGAATGTGGGACACTTGAACATGCCATGGAACATACATTGGAAAGCATTTGAACTAAGCTTTTATTTGGCAATAAGATTAAGGGTAGGGGTGAGTGACAACAAAGTGACAGCACGTATTATATATCTCATGAATAATTAACAAGAATTAGGTTACTACCCCTCCCCGTCTCCCCAAAAAAGAACCCCCCTTTCAAAACTCCTGGCTATGGGCCTGTAACAGAATGTCCACAAAGAGCAGGATAGAATCAACAGGACAGTCCCCTGCAGGTTCTGCTAAAAATGTTCCCTTTGACTAACGTGATGCTGCCATCTTTGTAGTTCTGCCACAATATATATATATTTTTAAAATCACCAGTTGTCACCATTCCTTTATCTTGTCACACTATTGCCCCAATTAAAAAAAAAAAAAATAAATAAATAAATAAATAAATAAATAAATTAAAAAAATTAAAATTAAAATTAAATAAATTTTAAAAAGTGGGTGTTGTGAGGGTGGGTGGGTGGGTGTGTAGATCCCTTCTATTTTGATGCTACAAAGTTAAGCCGGTATTATTAGAAATAAATCAATCTATGAGGGCCTAAGTGTGGTTTGTTAATTTTGATAAGACCTATTCTAGGGGAGGCAGGCTAAACAGTCAAAGAGGATAAATGGCATTGGAGCAGTTGTACTGAAAAGATGAAAAGGATAGGAAGATTAATTTTGAATAGAAAGTTAAGCAGTGAATAAATTATTGAAGTCTGAGGTTAGAAGGTCTGAGAACACCAACAACTAACACTCACCCATAATTTATGCTAGAGATAAAGCAGGTGTTTAGGATAATTTTTGCTAGCATGGATTAAAGTAGTTCCAGTGTGGACGCTAGCATTTGAATTAATTTGCATTGGGTATAAAAAATGTTTTCTCAGGGATTCAATTTGAATGAATTCCATCAGTTTTTGTATAGTGTGGACAGGCCTTTAGAAACATCTGAACTTCACCTTGCATAAGGATTGAACTTCACCTTGCATAAGGATTGAACTTGCATCCCTGGAGGTAATTTCCTTATTCCCTGATTACTCAGTTTGATCTTATCTTAGTCCAGTCTAGGCCTTTCCCAATTATGCTAGCCTAATTTCAAGCATAATTAGTAACTGGGAGCATAATTGATAACTCTGGAGCATAATTGGTAGCTTGGAGTAGAGAAAAGGTGAATACACTTGTACTGGATCACTTTTCAATATCATGGATTAACATGTTTTCTTGGAGTATGAAGTCAACATTAGTTTGGAAAATAAAACTGGATTGTCTGTGCCAACATATTCAAGCACACATGGTGATCCAAGTGGAAAATGCTCAAGTTATAGGGATTTTGTGTGATTTATCACCAATGTTGGTGACGTATCAAAAGCTTTTCATTTAAATCTGCTTGAGTTACTATCTAACCCTACAAAGAGCCCATAGCTACAAATGGAACTGGCTATAACTGTCTGGTGGTAATCAAAGACTTTATCAGCAAATCTATCATCTGCAAAAACAGCATGATTTCTTTCCATTGAAGTTTTACAATAATCTCAAATTACCATTGAATGCATTCAAAAGAGCCCTTTTTTTATCCCGCCTGGTTGTGTGAACATAATCTACCAGTATTGATATTGATGATTTAAAAGTCTTCCCTTTTTCACTCCATTAATTTGGGATAATTTGAAAACTGAGGTACCAAAGTTGTGGTATCTTACGTGATATCTTAATACTAGCTTTATTGATAGCCAGTTAATAAACCCACATGCTTAATACTCACTTTCAAAAGATAACAGAACCTTTCATTGCAAGACGACAAGTATTGCAGGCGGATGAAGTGCAAGAACACGTGGAAGAACGAAGACAAAGACAATTGCAATGTTTTATATACATACAATATACTGGTAATGAATGCATAATCAATGACGTCATGAAGCATCATCCTTGAGTGGTATAATCATTATACTGGAGTGGTATAGTTTACCACACTACCCCTCATTAAGGATTGTACTAGGGTAACGAGAATGACAATGATCATGCTTTGAACCTCACAGGTTTCTGCCAGGTACGGGTAGAAAGTCTTGGAGGTGTTGGAGTACGAGCAGCTGGAGGATCAAGTGGAGAAACTGGTTGACTCGGAGTCAGATCCAGGCTTGATGGGAGATCTGGAAGTGCAAGTGGATCCACTGATTGAATGGAAACTGGAGTCGGAGCCAGGACAGTAGGCAAAGTGGGAACATCGGTTAGTCATCGCTGAATCACATTATCAACATGTTTTCAAACCGTACTGCCATCGAGAAGCTCAATGCAATAAGAGAGAGGTCCAGTAACTTCAACAATCTTCCCTGGAATCCATTTTTGTGGTGAGGCTGTTAAATCCTCTACATACACAAGATGTCCAATAGAAAATGTACGCGCTGGTTTTGTTGAATCATGTTCCTCCCTTTGTTTAAGCTGCTTACTCTCAACTTTCTGTGAAACTGTAGGAAAAAGCAAATCCAGGCGAGAGCGAAGGCGTCGTCCCATGAGGAGTTCAGCAGGTGCAATCCCCGTCATAGTGTGAGGGGTTATCCGGTACTGGAAGAGAAACTTGGAAAGTTTTTCCTGAATTGAACTGCCTTGGATGTGTTTCAGAGCTTGCTTGAAAGTCTGGACAGCTTGTTCTGCGAGTCCATTCATAGATGAATGATATGAAGCAAATGTGATGTGGAGAACTCCATTCGGAGTCATGAAAGTTTTAAACTCTTGACTAGTAAATGTAGGACCATTATCAGAAACAATTTTCTGTGGTTTGCCATGTGTAGCAAATATCATTCTGAGTTGTTCAATCATACTATGGGCTTTAATAGAATGTATGAGTCTCACATCCATCCATTTAGAATGGGCATCCACCAGTACAAGAAACATGTGTCCCAAATAAGGACCTGCAAAATCAATGTGGAGGCGGCTACATGGACTTGCCGGCCACTCCCATGTGTGGAGCGATGTGGTAGGTGGTGAGGGTCGGGACTCTTGATGCTTAGTACAAATTTTCACCAGGGTTTCAATATCAGTGTCCATGTTAGGCCACCAAATGTAACTGCGTGCTAGTGCTTTCATTTTTGTAACCCCTGGGTGAGCTTGGTGTAATTCCTTAAGTAGGGTCTGCCTACCAGGCAGTGGAATCACTACACGAGTACCCCATAAGATACAACCATCCAACACACTTAGTTCACCCTTCCTAGAGAAGTAAGGCTTGCATGGAACTTCTGTGACGTTGTTTGGCCAACCAAGCTGAATAAGTCTCCGCACCTTGGGGAGAGGATCCTTTGTGGTCCAGTCCTTAATATGCAATGCTGAAACACAAGTGGAGGACATGTGTTGTACAAGGTTAACCAATTCTGTGCATGTATCATCAGTGGCTGTGGTGACTGGGCGTGGGAGCCTGCCTAATGCATCTGCATTGCACAGTGTTTTGCCTTTCTTGTAATAGATAGTGTAATTGTAAGCAGAGAGTGTAATTGCCCATCTCTGTATGCGAGAAAATGCCATTTGGGGAATTCCTTTGGCTTCATTAAACAGGAAGGATAATGGACAGTGGTCAGACTCGATAATAAAATGTCTACCATACAGGAAATTATGAAATTTTTTAATCCCTGAGACAATAGCTAGACCTTTTTCCAACTGTGAATATCTTTTCTCAGCAGGGTTCAGAGTTCGAGAAGTGTATGCAATGGGTTTTTCTCGTCCATCTTCAAATATATGAGACAAAACAGCACCAATGCCATACTATGAAGCATCATATGCAAGGATTAAAGGCTTTGAACTATCGAAATATACGAGAACTGCATTTGAATGAAGAGCTTGTTTTGCTAACTGAAAAGTAGCCTCCTCCTTGGTGTGCCATGACCACCTCTTATTCTTTGCCAACAGGGCATATAAGGGTGTTAGGTTTGTGGACATGTTAGGTAGGAATTTGCTGTAGTAGGTAATCATTCCAAGAAAAGAACGAAGCTCAATAATGTTAGTAGGAGCTGGTGCCTCCTTAATGGCTCTAATTTTATCCTCAGTAGGATGTCTACCAGCTTCATCAATGACATGTCCCAAATACTCTAATCTGGGTTGTAAAAGAAGCATTTAGAGCGATTAAGTCTTAGGCCTGCCTGTTCAATTTGTTACAGCACAGCAGCAAGATAATGCAAATGGTTCTCATGTGTGGATCCTGTAACTAGGATGTCGGCAAGGTAAACGGACACACCATTCAAGTTCCGTAAGAGGGACTCCATGCTGCGCTGAAATATTGCTGGTGCACTAGACACACCAAATGGTAACCTGTTGTACTTGAACAACCCCTTGTGGGTATTAATTGTCAATAATTCAGAGGATTCATGATCAAAGGGCAACTGTAGATATGCTTGGGATAAATCAAGTTTGGTAAAGTATTTACCTCCAGCAAGGTCTGTCATTAACTCATCCACTAGTGGAAGTGGATAGGACTCTGTGAGAGTAGCCCTATTAGCAGTGACCTTGTAGTCCCTACATATACGTACAGTACCATTCTTCTTAACCACAGGAACTATGGGCGCAGCCCATTTTGAAAATTCCACAGGAGAAATAATACCAAGGCTCTCTAGCCTCTGGAGCTCAGTTTCCACTTTATCTCTTAGTGTGAATGGAACACTGCATGGCTTGAAAAACTTAGGCTTGGCAGTAGAATCAATTAGTAACTTGACCTTCCTGTCTTTCATGCAACCCAATTCATCATTAAATACTGAACAATGTTTATCAAGCACTGTCTGGAATAAACAATCATTCTTCAAAAGATTCACTTCCCCCAAATTAACCTCAAGCAGAGATAGCCAATCTCTACCCATCAGATTAGGTCCATCCCCTTCAACCACATGAACACACACATCAACTAATTTCCCCATGTATTCTGCTTGCACTGTAGCATACCAAGAACACAGATTGGCTGACCTGTGTATGTCTTTAGCTGTAGCAGCTGATAAGTCAGACGGGTTAATCAGGGAAATGGATGCACCAGTATCCAATAACATCTCAACTTGAACAGTATTCAAGGCAACTTGCACATGCATTGGATCACTTGCTTGATCCCTGACAACGCAGAGACTGTGTGTATGGTCAGCACACTGGTCTTCAGGCATATCCTGTAGTACAAAATTGGTTTCCTTGCCAACTTTAGATTCTTGCTGGGCTTTCCTGCACACTCTAGCAATATGACCTTTTTTCTTGCAGAATTTGCACTCAGAGTTGATAAACTTGCAGGCAGGAGCTAAATGTGGACCTCCACACCTGTAGCAGGTTGGGTTTCTTCTCTTGGTGGGAATCTTGCCTTTAGAATGTTTAAATGTTCTGGAGTAATTGACTCCTGGCAAAGGCAACAACGGAGCACTGCTATTTTTGCTGCTCTTGAGGTCGAGGGTATCTCTCTCGGATGCCTCAATCGCTTGAGCTAGCGTGTAAGCTTTCTCATAGGTTAGATCAGTTTCAGCCACAAGCTTACGCTGTATGGTGTCATGATTCACATCACACACTAGACGGTCACGCAGCATCTCATGGAGCTTGTCTCCGTAATTACAATATTCAGAGAGCTCACGCAAAGCAGCTGCGTAGGTAGCTATCTACTCTCCTGAGGCTCGGACTCTGGTATTAAATTTATACCTTTGAACAATCTCCGAGGGAATCGGCTGGTGATATCCCGCGGATCAACTAACTTATAGTCCGACACCTCGCCTAAAAAATTGCGTTTTAAAAAGAATGCTATTATAAAGAAAAAGAATTTGAAAACGCTAAAAAACGCTAAAAAGCGTGTGGAGGTGTAGGTAAGTGTTTAAGTAGCAGTGTAGGTTTTTTCTTGGAATTTTTTTTTGGAAAAGTGAACCATATAAAAATGCTGTTATTGTCCCTCCTAGGTTTTTGGTGTTTAGCAGCGTTTAGGTAAGTATGTGCTACAGCTTATAAAATTAATTATCAATTTAAAAGAAGGAATTGGGTGTTTATATGATAATCATATCTCTTTAATCAACCAGTATTTGAAAATGTGGGGTTGATTGTTAAGTAAACTTTTTTGTGTGTGTGTGTGTGTGTGTGTGTGTGTGTGTGACCTAATTGTCAAACTAATATCAGAATCAAGCCTTGATTAGAACTGTTTATGTATACCATCATCACATACTTGATGCAATCAATGATTAGTCTGATTCTCACATGTCCATAATTAATCAGATCATGTGGACCAGCCTTGCGTTAAAACTTCCACTTTAAAAAACAATCTATGTCCATGATGAATTAGCACTTGGAAGGAGATGGTGGACCTTGATGTAGTAGTAAACAGGAAATTTCTTAGCATTAATGGAGGTATTCAATTTGCATGCTAGTATATAAATGAATTCTTTAATAACTCAACATATACTTTGATTTTCAATATACTAGATTATAGAACTTTTGCAGCACATGAGTTGTTCACACATATGCCTTTTTAATTAAGAATAACATCACTCCGATTGGGAAGTGCCCAGTCATATGCTGAGTTCCGCTTGCACTGTGACAGAATTCTTGCAAATGTTGGAGGTCTACGTCCACTGTAATCTGCCTCAATCTATGATCCACCACTATTGAAAGTTGTTAGCTGTTGCAATTGAAATTTGTTTCCTTTATATCTTGAAGTTCCCCTACTTCCTCACTCTGTGTGATTAAATATTTAGTAGGAGTGATTGTCTGCATTCTTTCTTTGTATTATCCCAATGAAAGCATATTCAAAGACTTAAATTGGATTCCAGAAAGGAACAGCATAGACACATTAGTATGCGTTGGGATTGATGATCCCCCACGAAAATTGAAGAAAAGAGGATAAAGTGGAGGGGGGGGGGGGGGGGGGAAATGGAGACACTGTTAAATGGGGAATAAATACAAATATGATATGCTATACTAAACAGGGTATTGTATTTTAATTTCTCTTATTATAGCCTTAAAGATGTCTGCAACATTGTGACATTGTTTCTCCCTCCACATAAATTCATCTAGGTACGATGGTAGCTGTTCTCTGTGCATTCCCCGCATCCTTTTGAGCTTAATCTTCACCTAAGAGAGTGTAAAGAGTGAACAGACAATGCATAATAAGTAATATTTATAACAGTACAAATACCCGATTCCAGTAGGACTGTACATGTTGAGTGTGAACTCCAGTTGGACTGACAAAGTGAACGGAGTGGTTCACTGTTTCGTGCCTGGCCACTTGAGGTATAGATGCCACATGTCTATATGCCGCCCACTGGTCAGAGTGAACTATGGTGCCATTCTCTGAATGCGCCTGTATAATGGGCAGTAATGTGGCTGCATCCCTATTTTGCACCATTTCCATGTAGCCTAAAAATAATTAATTCAAAGAGTCCTAAAAGATATTACTATAAATTATTGAAAATGTACGCACCCAAAGCAGGTATATGGGAAGTATCAACCATCCTGAACACCCACGCATCAGTACTTGGAAGTTGTCCTCTGTGATGCTTCATAATTACAAATATTATCTACAACAACCCCAGAAATTGACTATTTTATACCTTCAGTTTGTGTGAAAACTGTGACTCGTCTATTTGGACAATCACATTTGGTTCTCCCAGTTTAATAGTTGTGTTGCAAAGGGAGACAGAGCAAACCTCTCTCAGCCACAAATAAACATCTATTGCCATTTTGTGGCTGCATTCTGCTTCTTTTGCTGCTGTGGTCAATGGGTATTCTCGTGACCACCAATAAAACAAAAGCAACCACTTTTTCAGTGGACATTTCGATTTACTGAAAAAACTACCTGCATTACACAAGCAACACTAAGATAATGGCAATGCAGATATTATTAGGATTTTTTTTGAAGTTGTGATAACTATATACCAATTTGGATGGATGTGGTTTGCTTGCACTTGGGGCATCCCCAAATAAATCCATCACTCAACCCTTTTTGCTCCAATTGTTCTTGGATACACCACACCTTGTGTTACAGAAATGCAGCTGCAACAGTCCATGGACACTAATATTTATATCAGGGAGCGATATACCTGGGACAACTACAGGATGATGCCAACAAACCCTCAACCCTGAGGTTCTGAACCAGCTCATGTGCTGATCCAAAAATAGAAGGTGCTAGAGATTGCAGTGTTGTAATCCCTGGAGTACTTGCAGAGGCCATGCTTGCTTTACACTTTTCAATTTATTTGTTGATGTGGTTTTTTCCCTCCCATTATTTAATTACTGTGGGGTTTTTTTCCAGCACAAGCCCAATATTATAAAAGAAATAATTTGCCAGAGGAAAAAGGTTGGGGAGGAAAGAAAAACCAAGATATTTCAATATATCTACACAGTTTCATTGCTTAACAATTTCACTGCAGCATTTATATGTAAATATTTCATGTTGCTAAATACTTACCTCCACATAATCCATTCAACAACAAAAAATCAAGAAAAAAAGAATCTCATTCAAGAAAAAGAGCCAAGAAGAAGAAAAACAAAAAACAGTGGGGAGGAAAGAAAAACCTGCAGTGCTACTTAAAGACTTACCTACACCTCCACACGCTTTTTAGCGTTTTTTAGCGTTTTTTTTAGCGTTTTCAAATTTTTTATTTTTATTTTTTATAATAGCATTTTTTTAAAAACGCAATTTTTTAGGCGAGGGGTCGGACTATAAGTTAGTTGATCCTATCCCGCTACCAGCTTCATGATAGCGGAGTAAGGCGTAGTTACCAGTTGTCCTACTTCCACTAGGCTGCGTATGAGCTTGTAAGTGGAGGAGCCACAAGCTGAGAGTAGAATGGCACGCTTCTTGCTTTCGTCAGCGACGCCATTCGCTATGAAATAATGATTCAATCTTTTAACGTAAGTCGTCCAGGTTTCTTTCTCTGTTGATACTGGGAGACTGTCCCATGAGTAGACATTTACAACTCGTCGCCAATGTGGTATCTTATGTGATATCTTAATACTAGCTTTATTGATAGCCAGTTAATAAACCCACACGCTTAATACTCACTTATAAAAGATAACAGAACCTTTCATTGCAAGACAAGTATTGCAGACGGATAAGTGCAAGAACACGTGGAAGAACAAGACAAAGACAATTGCAATGTTTTATATACATACAATATACTGGTAATGAATGCATAATCAATGACGTCATGAAGCATCATCCTTGAGTGGTATAATCATTATACTGGAGTGGTATAGTTTACCACAAAAGTATTGATCCCAAGCTGTGGGTGTGCCTACTGAGCTTTTGAAATTACAGTGGTTGCAAAAGCACATGGAAGAATTACCAAGGTGGTCCAGTGCTGCCAAACAAGTGATTTAGCATAGCCATTGTCAGCTGCAGCTGAAAGATGGTCAACAATTTTTCCAATGAAAGACTAAGCTGTTCTTTGGAAGATTACTGATATTTTTTTGCATTTTTCTTCTTTTTTTTTTTGTTGGCACTTTATGTATTTGGCTTTGGTTTAAAATAATTTTTTTTTTTTTTTTTTTTTTTTTTTTTTTTTTTTTAACCTTGTAAAATTGGTGACCTATATGTAGGAATAATTACTTAAATTTGAAGCATAATTGGTACCTTTAGAAGCATAATTGGTAATTTTTAGAAGCATCATTGATCAAAAATGGAGCATAAAAGAATAGCACAATTGGTCCAAAAATTAGCATAATTGGGAAAAGCCTAGTCCAGTCATTCTAGTGCAATATCTAGATCAACCCATAGTTAATTGTAATCATTCTTTGTTCATAATTATATTTGCAAGTATTAGGCATAATAACATAGTAGTAATCTTTAAAAGAATCGGCTGTGTTTGTCTGTGTGTAGGTGAATTTCTATGTAACTTTGAATGAACATTTTAGTCCAGCTGCCACAGGGTGGGCATTGTTTCATGGTATATACAACACTCTTTTTGTGGATTTAATGTCTTAAGACCATGTATTTCAAGAATGTGCAGGGTGACATTCTGTAAATGTTGAGCATTTTGAAATATGGGTCATTATATACTGAGTGCATAATCAACTAAGATAGTCTGATCATGAAGTAAAAAAGTACACACACACACACGCGCGCGTGCACACACACACACCATACACACACACCACACATGCACACACATGCATGCACGACACACACACGTGCATGCACACACCCACACATTTTATAAGATGAGACAATTTTTATAGGAGAACTAAAATATAACCAATGGTAAGGCGATCGTGAAATATAAAAGTACATTTAAAAAAAAAGAAGAAGTTGTATTATATATGCCAAATGATCAAACAGTTGGCAAGAGCTATATGATTCTGTAGCATGCTGTGTGTGTGCTATGATAACGTGGCAGCCTTATATCAATATGTACATATAAAAAGTATCACCATTGAATGGTTCAGAAGCCAAATGCATTATTTGGGAGGAAACTTGTTTTGGAGTATATGTGATGTTGTTGTTTTTTTATATCCAAAATCTATATGTTAAGACTTTATGTTTATGGAATTCATCAGGTAACATCATGCCACCATTGAGTATTTTGATATATTTTGAATTTAAACTCTGTGTACTGCAGAGGAAAAAAAAAGTTTTTACTAAAAATGTGACTAAATAGTATAAAGTACTGTGTATCATATTGAATATCTATATGAATAGGAATATTCATAGAAAATAAAGATGCTATTGTGTGATTTAATATAAATACTAATGAAGAGATGGTTCAAAATGAAGAGATATTTTTATGAGCTTATTGAAAAGGTTATAACTTCATATTAATTGAACATTTTTCACATATCATTTCTTTTCTTAGCATCACTGTTAATTTGTAATTTTTTTTAGTGGAAGTTTCACTGCAAGGTCATTCCTCTTGATCTGATTATTGCATTGTAGTTCATATACTTAATGCAAAATATATTTAAATTATAAATGTTACACAAAAACAATGGCAGACAATCTGAAAGAGCTCTACTGTTTTCTAGATGTGTGAAAAATCCGGAGTAATGTTGGTTGCCATTGCTGTGAGTGCTACATAGCTTCAAGGCTTCTCTAACATTTTGTGATCCTCTCACTTCTCTTGATCTTATGAATCTAGACACACAGTCAGCAAGGTACCCAGCATCTGTAGCATGCAGGTCATGATAGACCCTTCCACATGTATGCAAACTTTAATAGCCCACTGGTTATTTCACTCTTGACACATACCCAGAATGTACAACCTGAATAATTTCTTTCCAGCTCTCCAATCTGCAGTTCTACATAAAACAGATCACATCCATGTGATAAATTCTTTCCACCTTTTGTTGTTGCCTCTTTGGTAGAAGATAACTCATGCCTCTTGCATTAAAGTGTATCTCTGAATGTAAGATTGATTGATAAGTAGACGCACAGTTTTTTTGTGTGACCTATTTGTCAAACTACTACCTGGATAAGACTTGTTTGGAACTGTTTATGTATAATATCGTCACACAATTTGCTGCACTGGATGATTGATTTGATTGTCACATGTCCATAGTAATCAGATCATGCAGATCATCCATGCAATGAAATTTCCACTTAAAAAAAACATTCATCGATGATGGGTAGACAGGGAAACTATTCACCCTTATCTAACAACACTGGATAATTGAGCTATTCAACGACTCTTTCTTTGAGTTAATTGTTTTTTGTTTTGGGTTCAAACTGTAGTCTATGTGTGTAATTATAAGATTTAGGAATGATCATATGTTTATTATTATGGCATTGCTCACAATGTTCATAACTGATAAGATATTGCAAAATTAACACAGTCTATACATGAAAAAGAAAATTACGTAAAATGTATTTAATTAATACAAAGTCATAACATCTTCAATATGCCAATTCACCCACCTCCCCACCCCCCCACCCCCCCCCCCCCACCATTTTTTAGCTACCCCTTGATTCATACTCTATTAAAACACACACTAGCATTTTATTTTTGTTCTATGTATCTTTCTGGTGATACTGATATGCAATAAGACATACTTTATACCATTTAGTTATATACTAGCACGCAATTGCGGCCTTCGGCGGCATTGTTTGCTAGGCCACCTTTGATGGGCTGTGGTCACAAAATTGTCTTAAGAAAGCACATGTCTTATGGGTGGACATGTTTTCTGGTGTACATGCCTTTCAGGATGACATCTTACGAGAGCATATGTTTTAAGGGAGATCATGCTTTATAGGAGGAAATGTCTTATGAGTGGTCATGAGGACACCTTAGATGAGGAAAGGATTTACTGGAGAGTGTGTTGTATTACAAATCGAGTATTACATGATGGCATATCTTACAGGCAGATATGTCTTGCAGTAGTATATGCAGTATGAGTGGATAAGTATTGTAAAAAATGCATGAATTGATGTAGGATATGTTTTATTGGAAGGCATGTTCAATATGTGGACAGTTGTATAGGATGGCATGTTGTGCAGGTGGACATGTATTATTGGAAGATATGTGGTAGTGGTTGTCATATCTATCATGAGAATATCTGTTGTAGGAGTACATATCCAGTAGGTGTGCACGTCTTACAGGTCTGTGCAGAAGCTGCATCAATTGAAGTCACTGTGAGTTTAGGCAGCTGGTGTGTTTTTTTTTTCCTCCAGTTATTATTTTTTTTTTTTCTCTGAGACATGCTTTCCAATGATTTATTGTTGGAAATGTTCTACTTGAGTATGTAGGTTTATTGTTGTGTTCTGCTAGCTTGTTGTTTTGTTCGTTTTGAAAAGTCAATCGTCTTCTTGAATGCTCGAGTATTTGAAATTGTAGTTTGAATATGCCAGACAATGATGATGGGTGGTTCAGTTGTTACCATACACCACTAAGATAGGTTTGAAATATTTGATGGAATAATTTTCATACTAACATTATATCTATGGCTCTTTCAGCAATGAGCTCTTTTGGCCCATTTTTTTTTTTTTTTTTTTTTTGTTACTTTCTTCCATAATGTTCCTCCTGTGAAAGTCTTAATTGTCATTACTTCAGTTTTACAGGAATTTTATTTTGTTGTACAGAAATAGTTGTGGGTTGAGGTTGGGGGGTTGGTCTCAGAGGCATGTCCAGCATGAGGACAGGTTCTTTATGATGGTATGTTATGTTGGAAGACATGCATTGCTGGAGGGCATTTGGTAGTAGTATTCATGTCTTTCATGAGAATATGTGTTAGGGGAGGACATGTTTAGTAGGTGTGCATGTCTTACAGGTCTGTGCAGAAGCTGCAACCATTTAAGCTGTTGTGAGTTTAGACAATGGCTCTTTTTTTTTCCTTCCAGTTATTATTTTTTTGCTCTGACACATTATTTCCAAGGATTTATTGGCTGAAATGTTCTTGGGTATGTAGGTTAATTTTTATGGTCTGCTTGGTTGATGTATTTTTGATAAGTCAACATCTTCTTGCATGCTTTATGGTTGGAATGCACCAACTTTAAAATAGTAGTTGCAAAGAGCCTTTTTTAAAGCTTCTTTTAGTTACTACACTTAAACAATGAGGTGTTGAGAAATCTGACATAGCCCAGATTACTTGTACTTATCTGAATATCATATCTGCCAATTTTCAACCATATCCTAAAAGCCATTTGGCAGGTTATTATATATATATATATATATATATATATATATATATATATATATAAACACCACCAGCTCTATTGGTATAAGATTTAGTCCAATTTTTTCCCTCTGCAGTACAGAACTTTAAATCTAAAATTATCAAAATGCTCAATGGTGACATGGTGTCACCTGGCAGATTACATAAATATAATGTCTTAAGGTACAGACAGATTAAGAAAAAAAACAACATTATATATACTCCAAAACGAAGTTCCACCCAAATATGGTGTTTGGCTGCTGGATGAACTATTCTCTATGGCCCTACATTACCCAATAAATACTTTGGTTTCCATTGCCTAGAATGGTGGGTGTAACTGGCATTTTTCTGCAGCTTCACTGACAATGTTGATATATTGTCTGAATTGTATTTAACCTTCAATTTCCTACAACATGTTCAGAGTTCAGCTAACTGTTCAAAATTTCACATTATAAAACTTGTAATACCAGTCCCTACATAATTTGACCATTCCCTTTTTTTCCATATTTCAATAAAAATGCTCCAATTAGTCAGCCTGAAATGGCCATGCCACCAACAAACAACCTTCTTTAGGAATACATACATGTATTTCACTAACTAAAATCCTAAAATAAATAAATTCCCTCATCTAAGGTGGTGTGCTGATCACATGGGAGTACTAGCGTCATTGTAAAATGGCCAAACATTTTACTGCACCAGCAACATTTGAAACCCTTTGAAATCTGACTTTTCCTTCTTTTTCAACACAGAAGCACCCATTAGTCAGCCTGAAACAGGCAATTTTGACAGTTTTAGCCTGCCACAACTATAATAAATCGAATCAAATTTAATTAATTATACTACAGTACTAAAATTAAGATTTCCACCTTTTGATACATGTTCTGACTCTGTAGCATCAAAGTTGAAGGAATATAAACTGGATACACACACACATACATGCATGACCACATGCACATGACCATGTGCATGCACACACACATGCATGCATGCACACATGCATTCACACACACAGATAGAGAGAGAAATGGGCTATCTATTAATGATTTTCGAAAACTCTACCTATAAACTTTTTGATATGTACTGTGAACTAAGGGGGAGAGGCTTTACATCAACCTCACTATTCCTCAACCTCACTATTCCTCAACCTCACTATTCCTCAGTGTTTCGGGCCCCTGGGTTTCATGTGAAAATATGTGGCAGAATATGCCTGTTTTACCCTGTTACACCCACTGAATCAGGTGTGGCTTTATGTTAACCATATCATAATATGCCTTGATGTCATGAAAAAATGGATGACAATCAACTCAATTGTTTTGGAGGATGCATAAAGGCCATTTTTGGAATTTCCTGCCTGCCACACCCACTGACATGCCCATCCAAGAACATCTTTAGGTAACTCCCATGAACCCCAGATATTTTCAGCTCCACATATCCAGTCATGTTGGACGAGATGAGCACAAACAAACATACAGATAAACAAGCAACCAAACCAATTAGAGTGAGATGGAGAACTTAAGTTCCCCTTGAAATCTAACTTCACATATATAATTTTTTTCCTTTCAAATCTTAAGATTTTCAAGTACTAGTTAGGAAAGCAAACTTGAGCTATTAAAAAAGTAAAGAAGAAAAAGGGACACAGTAAAGTTTAAAAAAAAGAAAAAAGAGTGAAATATTGAATTCTAAGTCTATAGTTATAGGGGGGGGGGGTTATCAGTAGTAGCTATTATAACTTTACTTTTATCAGTAATAGATATAAATTATGTAGACATGCAGCTTTGTTTGTTGATTACAGATGGTTGGTTGGAAGTGAGAAAAGCTGCATACCTGCTGGTTCAGAGATCAAAGGAGAGAAGGAATAAGAGAGAGAGAGAGAGAGAGAGAGAAGAAAAGGAGGGGAAAGCACAGTACAGGGATTGCACTGATAAATTTCAGCTTGGGACAGCTTGCCATAAAAGAAAAAAAGAGAATGGGAAAATTAACAAGGAAACTTCCTTCATTCATGTGTAATAACAAAGTTATAATCAGATCAGATTTAAAAGGACACTCATTACTAGAGGATGTTCTGTTTACAAATGAAACTGTAATTGGATCACATATGCCAAAAAATGTATATAACCCAAAGTTGTTAGAAAGGACATTAATTATTATAGGTAATTCAGAACACCTGAAATATTATTAAATGTTACTAGAAGATTATATAGCTTTTTATTTTATGATTCGATAATTAAGCATTTTTCCTTAGAATTATGAGGGAGGGCAGAAGACCAGTGCTATTAATTATGATTAATTATGATATGCAACATCTTTTTTTTCTCTTCTTTTTCTTTTATCTTTTTTTTCTCTGATAACCCTAGTAAAACCGTACCAGGCACCCAAGAATCATGTCTGCAAGGTTTTTTTTTTTTTTTTTTTTTTTTTTCCTATATCCATATAGCCATTTGCCTATTGAGGACGACACATCTTTTCACATTAATGTACAGTAGAGAAAATACATGTGCAATGCACAAAATGCTATTTTGTTATGTTCTCCCCCCCCCCCCCCCCTACGAACTAACAAGTTCACTGAGTCTAATTGTTGAGAAACTACCTCTGACCAGAAGTGCTGAGGTCCACTGCTCAACTCCTCCTCCTCCTTACAAATTTTAAAAATTTGTTTAACTAAAAACCATCAAGAGTGAGTTTTATTTGTTGTGGTACTTTGGTAATCAATTGGATGCACACAATTGTGAGTACGTATGTACAAACTACTTTTAGTCTGACACACTGAAAATATCTGGAAATATGTGGGATATGTAGAAATATCTGGAAATATCTGGAAATATTGGGAACTATCTGAAAATGTCGGGATTCTGATCTATTTGTTGAAAAATATTTGTTGCTGAAAAAGCTGCACTTTATTTTCCACAATATTCCAGCTTAGCTACACTTGCTCAGTGAGGTGGTCTGGAAGAAGAATTCTGGGACAGTGTTAGTTACAAAATTCCCTACTTCACTGATTCCTGTAAACTTAGAATTCTAAACGATAGTGTGACAGTCTGTTTTGCGAAATTCCTGTGATTTTATTATAATTATTCTACATGAGCTAGCTACAAGCAAATTGAAGAGGTGGCAGTCTTTCGGTATTGCATCTTACACATTACTGGCATCACATCTTTCACATTACATGAGAATGTGGAATCATGAAGAAGGGAATTTGGTAACACACGCTATCACATAATTGTGTTTCTGCACATCTTGCTGACACATCACCCTACTTACCGGTTTTATTTCAAAGAATTTTTTTTATTATCTTATTATTATTATTTTATTTTTTTAACTTTCATAATCTATCTATCTATCTATCTACCTATCTATTTATCTATCTATCCATCTATCTATCTATCTATCTATCTATCTATGGGTGATTTTTCATCCATTTAAGCATGAATCTGGACACACGGACATATAGACTATTCAATCTTTATGGTAGCCCCACTAAAATTGGTGGGTGTTCACGTGGACCAGAACTTTTGTCATGGCACTCTTGTTGCTTTTTAATTGGCCCTGCATGGCCTATTAGAGACCTATCACCCACCCCCTCCCCCTCTAAAGGTGGTAGACAGGGGAAAAAAGCATGTAACATGTTCTGACTGATAAAAGGAGTTGAGAGGTCTCATGTGGCTTATTCTAAACATCATGGTACTATATATCAGTTCTTAATCCCTGGGGATAGGGTAGGCTCACACACTACATGTTTGACCCCCCAATTTATTTGGTGGAGCCCAATTAAACTTGGTGGGACAAGGGGGCTCATTCTTGGCCCCCAAGTTGCACCCCACCTCTTTTTCATGTTATTCTATCTCCCCCCCCCCCCCAAGTTTTTCTTCTATTTTAGGGCTATACGAACTGGAAAAAAAATTGCAACAAGTGTAGCAATGTCAAGCTTGAAGGCCAACACAATGAGGCCTGCTACCCACACCTACAGAGTTTCTACTTATCCTGTCAGGCATCCAGCCTGCTGAGCTACAATGCACTGGAGCAATCGTTTCACTCAGTCAAAGGACTCTGAATTGACCAAAACATTTATTACATCACCTGGTCTCGGAGTCCCCCCCCCCCCAGGACATCAACGCTGAAGTCTAGCTGCCCACTAGTTCCAGCTGCACTGAACCTCCTCAAGAAGATCATGCAGGAGGACCAACTCAGTGCAGCTCAATGGATAACAGAAAAGTGGAGAAGCGAGTTGGAGTCAATGACCACTCCACTCCACTGCACTTCCACTTCCCCACCCCTCAACAAAGACCTTTGGCCTAGATTTACCCAGGTTGGCATAGTCCAGCCTCAATTCCTTGAAATTATCTTTAGAAAATTCGAACTGAATGGGCATTAACCTTGTCACTACAGCTATCCTCACACCTAATCTCATCTACCTTTCACCTCAGGAAGTACCCTTGTTATTTTTCATAGCTTTCAATTTTTAGAAATTATTTCTGAACCAAGTAGTCACAGCACTGTAGAAGAGTGCCTATGTGAGTGGGGAGGGGAGGTGGGGGGGGGGGGGGGGGGGGAAAGGATGAGAAGACAGAGAGAGATCAATCCTTAGGAGCCTAGAAGCCTACAATCTCAGCTGCTATCCAAAGCTGAGGTTGACACAACTACCTGGGATTTATTTTCTTAATTTTATTTGTTATTTTCTCATTAAAAAAATAATAATAAATAAATAAAAATAAAAAAAATTATTAAGGGCAATTTTATTTCAAAATTACACCTGATATCTTGGCTGAATTTGAAAAGAAGAGGGCTTGGCAAGAAAACAAAGTTTAAAATTGTATGACCTCACTTGGCTAAACGCACAGAATTCTATATATATACCTAGCTATGTGGCTAATGCACTGCATACCTCAAACTTAGCTTGCATACACAACTTCAGCAGGGAATTAACTTGGGAAATGTTAAAACCCCATGATGAGAATGTGAGGACCTTCAGACTGGAAAACCAGGTGATTAAGCGAGTATGGTGAGTTTATTTTGGACCAATAAATGGTCATAATTACACTAAATGCTAATTTTCTGTTGAAATTATCTTTAGCAAAATTCTAAGAAAATGGGCATCAACCTTGCCACTATACCTATCCTACACCAAATTTCATCTACCTTGTAGTTAATGAAGTACCTTTATGATTTAGGAACACATTCTGTGTTATGGATGGACATGCACATTCTTTTTTATAAAGAAAGTGTATACAACAGAACAATTTGAGAAGGGAGTTGACTATCTTCACAAAATATTGATAGTAATTGGTATCCATAAGAATACATTATATTTCACATTGCGTTGGCCTTCAAGCTTGACATTTAAACATCCATGGAAGCATGAGGTTGGAGATTGTACGTTGACAACATATATTTAAATATAACCAATACTTCAGTAAGAACCAAAAAAAATGAAACAATCAAGTACAGAAACTGCTATCCATGCTGATAATTCAATCCAAGTTGACATTTTGATTATTAACATCGATACACATGAACCCTCCAATTTTACTACTTTCACATCAAATATCAATGTATTCACCAACCCGCAAGTAAAAGTTCCATCTTGTAATAAAAAACACATTAAATTGTTTAATAATATCTCTTTAAGATGCAAGTGTGCAATTAATGAAAATAATTGTAGGTTGTTGGTTCATTAATAAAATACTGTATTTGATAAACAGCCACAGCATTACTGCTGGATCCATCCATCAAAGTTAATTTTTTTTTAACTTTTTTTTTTAAAGAACACATGAAAAATTACACAAAATATTACATTAAATCAATAATTGAAATAAATTAATGTAAATATTAAAAGTTCATTAATCCAAATATAACAGCTTCTCATGTAACTGTTCGGATGTCAGTCTTTCACTTGCATTGTGAGCCCAGCAGCTTCTCACTATCTCATACATACTATGAGGACACCTTTCTGGGCAAGACAAGATGAGGCACCCTGATCCAGTGAGTGCATTCTCTACCAAATCTGCATCATTCATTTTGTAGTATGGTTCGTATTTGGCAAGCACAAAAATCTCCCACATGGTGACTCTGAAGGACCACACATCTGTCTTGGCAGAGAACTTGCCAATCTTCTTGCACTCGCTATTCTTAGAACTCTTTATTCTTGAGGTATTAACTGTGGCATAGGTATGCAATGGTGAATTGTCATCAGTTTTATCATGGCTTCTCCCTGGTGTTGAAAACATGGAAGTAACTGGCACACTTAAATATTTTTTATCATCGAACCGTGAATACAGATCATTAGAAGAGTTGTTGCTTCCCTCTCGTACTTCATTTTGAGATTGATTAAGTTTGTTGTAAACATTATCATCACAATCTACTTGTGAATAAACTCCATCACATACTCCAGCATCTCCAAACATTTCTGCTTCAGATCGATGCTCCTTGGATGCATTTATCTGATATGTGTTATTTGCATTGTTACTGGAATAGTAAAGTGGTGGGTATCTTTTGTCATCATCTGTACAAAAATTTGTTTTTCCATTGTTTTCTTCTTCTTTAAGCGTAAACACAGAATTACAACTATAGCAATGACGATAGCAACAATTAGCATAAGAGTAATGACCACTATCACTCCTATGATAACAGTGAGATTGCTGCTACTTTGGGGACTAGTTAGAGTAGATGGAGATGTACTCTCACTGCCAGTAGAAGTTGGGTGTCTATAGGAAAACAGGAACACATACATATTATAAAATTAGGTCAGTTGAGTTTAGGGGGAGGGGGCATATTGCACTACTCCTTATACATGTGGATTTATTGCAATCATGTCAAAGTCTGATGTACACAAAGTTAGGTATGTGATAAGAGCATATATTACAATATCATGTGACAGACACTTGATAGTTAATGTGTTTCTTAGGTGTGCATTTTTGTATTTGAATAATTTTACTTGATGAATCATGAACATATAAAATGTAGATATGCCCTCATTTTTCTTTTCACTGTTCTGTGTGCACTGCAAGGTGAAATACTTACTAACCAATTTTAAATTTTGGTACCACCCTTAACTTGACTGAGTAATATTCAAAAAAAATTTTCAACTCTATTAATATTTTACAAAGTGAAGGTAAGATTAACCAGAGGCCCCTTGCAGCTTTGCTTGCAATAATCAAGGTGCCGACTGTCCAAGAAACAGAATTATTGCCTTGTTTATCCAACACCTAATCAAACCGCAGGTTTTGCATAAACAGAAACACACATGTACACAACTACAGGTTGAGGTGTAGCCTGGTGGGACCCAGCCCATGTTAATCCACGTGTCATGTTGGGTATGCATGCCAAGTTTTATGTAAGTGCAAGGGTTTAAGTTGTCAAAGAAATTATCAAAATGTTCATAGAAAAATATGCATAACTACTCATGAGTCATATTTTTGCTAATACTAACAAAATAATAAAACGAGGAGACTATTTCACAATTTCGGGTATGATTGTGTTGTTGTGTTTTTATTTCCTAGAGCTGCTCAAGTCTGACCCTCAAATGCTAACTGGATCCTTCAGATTGGCAGTGATTTACCATGCTGCATTTAGATATATCTATTGATATGCAGTATAGGCTGTTACATAATACCATCATGTTATGGAAGTAAAGCATGGATGCAAACATTCAAAATTTGTTTTTGGTTGGCAAATTATAATCAAGGAATTTCTCCTAATTCATGCACCACTATGCACCTGAAAAATTAACTTCAAATTAATCTTAAACTTATTTCATATCACTTACTATTAACTATTGCTATTGTTTGTGTATTACCATGCATTAAAAAGGAAGGGGAAAAAAGGAATAAAATTGGTTTAATAAAATTATTGATATGGTATAATACGATGTGGTGATAATCTAATTCTCTTTTTTTTTCTCCTTGTTTTAGCTAGTTGGTTCTTTGCTGTATCATATGGATTATTGATCACACACATATAGGAAGGAAAATATAGACTATATAGAAGCTATAGCCTTACAACTTCATTAGCCTGGTATCAAAGCTGATATCATAGCCGGCTTACTGGCATTAAACTCCTGTACATACATGTCACCTTTGAAATACGGGACAAACTTCATCTGCAACAATCTACATACCACTATAACTTGATAATCATTATCTTATCTTTACAGAGAAAGAAGCTTGTTATCTCATCATATTGTAGTAGCAATGGATCAAAAGCTTTTTCTAAGCTAAGCTATCTTGTGTTGACATTTCAAAAGCTGGTCCTGCTTTTGGTGTAGTGTTGTGCACATATGATTGAACCATTCCATCACATTTAATGCAGGATATTACTAAATAATGTTGGTCTCAATCCAATTTCTGCACCCCATATTAACGTGTGATCAAGACCAATTCAAACACAATTATCAAATGCAATATCATGCTTAGTAAAAGGTACCTTCAATCCTGCCAAAATATACCTTAGCTTCATCTATGTAAATAACTCTCATGACAATATCACTCTGATTAACATCAAGGAGTCCAAGGGTTCACCTTTTCAACACCTGTACCTTTTGCTCCATCAATTGCTAAAGCAAAGAATCCTTTTCATAATGACCAAGATATGATGTCCATAAAAGGAGGTAGTTACACCATTACTTATGGAGGTTGTCTTACTACATCAGGTGACCATCAGGAAATATGTCATGAAAAGAGGAGTCAATTCAACTGCTGAGGCAAAGTGGATGGATGTTAAGATTGAATAGCATTGTAGCTACCTTAACCTCAGCACTCATTCTCTATGAACATGTGTAAAATAATTGAAAAATCTGATATCAACTATTCAATGATATATACATGCAACAACCATATTATTAAGAGAACTTGAAAATAATTAGAAATTCAGTGTACATTGTGTACACTAGCTTTAGTCTTTTCTTTATGCTTGACTGCGCTAACATGTCCCACTACTTCTTTTCCAATCTTTGAGCAGCTCCTCTGCCTGATACAAATATTCTAAAGAAAGACAAGTGCATTTCCAGCAAGTACACTAATAAATTGACAGGTATGCTATATTTAACTTAGTCTTGTAGACAGCAGCTCCCAGTCTTGCCTTCTTGCTTAGCCTAAGATGTTTCTGTATCAATAATTTATGGTTAGTATCGCTGTCACTCAGCTCCTCATGATTAGAAATATTTGTGGCTAGCTTTCCTGCCTAGTGAGACCTCAGCTCTGATAACAATTTTCTCATTACCAATGTTTATACTGGGGGGGGGGGGGGGGGGTGGGGGAATTGACACCTTTAAAACACTAAAGATTTAGCTAATTGTGTCAGAATACAAAATTGAAAATGCTCCAGCACACTGCATTGAGTGCCAAGCTCACTGTAATTATTGTAGTTTCTTCTTGATAATTAAGATTGACATTGCTACCCCATGGCTATTGAAGTCGAGATTGGGTTCAAAAATCTTGAGATTCTAGCCACAATCTTGAAAACTTGGAGGGTGCGTACTTATGGACACATAAGATAATGGACCTAGAGACCTGGAGGCATGCAAACACAACATAATTCTAGTAGAGAAATTGGCAGGGTCACACTTGGCAACATCTCTTCCTGTGGGCATGTCATAATACAGGCATCGCAGAATGTGCGTGTGTGTGTGTGCGTGTGTGCATGCACATGCACACAATGGGGTTAATCAAAATTGATGTGGTGGGTTGATCACATCAATTATCTATACTATAAAGTACAAATAGTCTGTCCATCTATCTGTTTATCCTTGATTAACGTTTGAACGGTTGAAGTTAGACCCACGAACCCATATATATTTAGAATTAGTGTCACCTGGGGGATGTCATTAGCATATTTATATGGTCATATCCCTTTCTGTATTCAAAAAAAGCCAAAAATGATACTTTTGCAGGAAAAAAGAATGGAGCTACAGTCTTAAATCCATGGCATTGCATGCAGACATGACTTGAATTTGTGAATAACATGGGATGGGTCCCATCTGGCCACACCTCTTTGTGTGTAAGGCAAAAATGTCAAAAATAGTACTTCCAAAAACAAATTTTACCTAATAACGTTCAGATTTGTTTTAAAAGTCTACAACGTGTGTCTTCAAAGTAGACAATTTTGTGACTTCAGCCCACCAGCCTATGCACTCCCAGATCTTCTAGCCATCAAACTATAATCAATTTAAAAAAGAAAAGAGAAAAAATATATATAAAGATGACTCTCAGAGGGCATTGGATGAGCTAAATTTAAGATAAAAACCATTCAAAATAGAGGAAGTACTAAATTGTATCATTTTAAATTGGACCACAAATATGGTATACGACCCAAGGTTTATCTCGGATATTTTGGAGGAGGGGAATACCAACATGGGTTTTCAAAATCAGCTCAATATTGTGTTAGCAAAATTTTGGAGGCAATATGTGACAATAAAATATAGTATACGACCCAGGGTTTATCTCAGATATTTTGGAAGGGGGGAATACCAATACGGGTTTTCAAAATCAGCTCAACATTGTGTTAGCTAAAATTTGGAGGCAATATATGACAATAATAATTTTGTGACTTTGAGACTTGTCATACTTCTGTTACTTTTCTTGAGCTTTGAATAATTATCAAAAATGGATGCTCGATTTTTGGTCCACCCCTCCTCTTCCCCCCCCCCCCCCACCTTTTTTTTTTGGTGGAAGGGGATACTATTGCCATTTAGCAGTGGGGAGGATTGGGAAGAGCTTCACAAAACATTAAGCAAACTGAACATGATTTTCCTTTAGTATTTCAGCCCTCATACTGTTGGCACCAGGCTGCTCAACATACCTGACCCTCCTGTGAGCTTTCTTGTATGCTGTCTATAAACAACTTCTATTTTATAAACTACTACATGTAGCCTTCTAGATGTAGCCCATGCCAATGTTAACATGAAACATTATAGAAGCCACTCAAAATACCATTTCTACACCTAGAAGTTCATTCAAACTTTTCAGATTGGTCAGTAATATTTGGAGGCATGATGTAATGCTGCAAGGTAGATTGCCAACTATCAGATTCATAAGTTTATCAAACTATTGGGTTATTATTCATTGTGTAATTAGTTTGCGTAGTAACAATGAACTAAGGGAATGTAGTGGCAGAGTGAAAAGGAAAAGGAGGAAGGGAAATAAAAGGGATAGAAGAAAGAATTTATTAAAGGATAAAAGGAACCAAGGAAGGCATTACACCACCCCCCACCCCACCCCCCCACTTTATTATTGTATAATTCCACTGGAAGACTCCAACTAATGACCAATTTGAGGCTAAAATTGATCATTAGTTGGAGTCCTCCAGATTAAAATTGAATTCCTTTTTTCCCCCATGGAAAGAAAATGAACTACATTAAAGAAGAGAAATAAAATTTTTTATAAAAGTAAGTAGTAAGTAGTTTCTAAGCTATGTTGCAAATATATCATTAAATAGTACCCCACTCCAGACTGTAAAATAGCTCGGGAGTAAAGGAATTCATTCATAAGGCAATTAGTAAAAGGTAAATTTTTTTTTTTTTTTTTTTTTTTTTTTTTGTATGTGAAATGTAATAATTTCCATGTTTTTTTTGGAGTGGATAGGTGGTTGAGTTTTAGTGGCATAATCTTGACAGCTATTCTATGAAAATTAATATTTCACTAAATAAGAATGACCAAATGAACCAGGACAAGGATTAGGGACCTGCTATGCAAAGTTGAATGAGAATTATTGTACACAGAAAGGAGTGGGGGGGGGAAGAGAGAGAGAAAGGAAGATGGAAAATGAAGATGGAAAATTGTTTTGTTTACTCAAGGATTATATGCACTGGACAGAAGAAAGAAATGTTATGTACTTCACTCTTTTTTTACAGGTGATTGAGTCATGATCTAGCTATTGACTGATTTGTAGGAAATTGAAGAGAAAATGAGAAGAAAAAAAGAGAAAAAAAAACAACTAAATATTTCAACTTTGCAAGCAAAGCTACTAGCTTGCAGAGTCTGATGCTAAGCATACTGAGGAACTATCACTGACTTTGTCAGTTCTAGGACGTTTGTCTGTGCTGTCATATTTAATATAAAGGTCAAAAGTTCCTTGGGCAACATTGCATTACTTATCCTGCTATCTGATTGGCTCACCATCAATAGTTCTAGGAGACATATTGTATGATCATGTTACTTGACTATTTGTTAGACTATAAAATTATATTAATTTTTACAAAAACAAGACACTTCAGTACATTACATTAGTTAATTGACCGTTTACATTACTGCAGATCTGAATGGGGTGAAGACAGCACTGAAGGGGGGGGGGGGGGGGGGGGGGAAGATTTCCCTCCTCTCCTCAAGATAAAACCCTGCTGCCCTTAATTCTATTTTAATTCAACTTATGGGATTGATCTGGAAAAAAAAAAGTGAAGAAAAGAGGCTATCTATCCTAGTAAACAAGTGAATTACCTTTTATTAATTCTGAATTGGTACTTCAGAGTACATGCACAAATAAAGTATACCCATAATTTTATGTTACCTGTTGGAGATGGAGTGGGAGATGGAGTGGGTGATGGAGTGGGAGATGGAGTGGGAAATGGAGTGGGCGAGGCATTGGCTGAAGTGGTGGGTGGTGTTGTGGGCATTTGTGTAGGTACTGGAGGACAATCTGGCATGTTATTTCTGAAAATAGTCACCTCAGCAGTATGGATCACAGGAAGTGTTGGGAGAGACATATGTAACAAGTTCACTATCATCAGATATACCATCAACTTGAAGGATGCTGATGCTCACAGAGGATATCTCCCACTGTGGACAGTTGAACATCACTACTCAAATAGTCTTCACATTATTTATGACATCATCAAATCTGAATTTTATCTCAGCAATTCCATCTGAAGCATTGAGTGTGAGAAGTCCACTGGCCCACTGCCCACCATCAAGCCCAGTGAGAACAGGGATGTGTCCATCAAAGAGTAAACTGTTATCTCGTGGTGCATTACACACAACCATAGATGAGTCCAGAGTGGCTCCATTGCAGGGGCCATTGGGTAATGATCCATTAACAGATATTGTCTCAGAAGCTGATGTGAAATAAGCTTCTGGTTCAACTGTAAAAATAATAATACATAAATAGCATCCATAAATATAATTCATTGATGTCATTAGGTAGATGTATGAATGAATTCACGGAAAAATAATTCCCAAAACTCACCTAAAATTGCAAACATTGAGGGTAATAAAATTGTTAATCATGCCATACTACCATGATAAGTATGGTGGGCCTCGATATTGAGCATAACTTCAGGATGAACTCCCACTGTCAAGTAGACCTGTGTGTGACTAACCCAAGAAACCCTTATCATTCCTTCTAATAGCACTGGACATGAGGTCAAAATTGTATCAGAATTTGTGGCATATGTAGCGATTTTGTATGAGCACCATATCGTGAATCAGCCTATAGCTAGGAGTTGATGGCCAACCTCTAACTGTGGTTACCAGTTATAATAATCAACTCTAGTGACATAGGTTCAAATTTTTTACAAAAAAAAATTTATCTGTAGTCTATTTGATTTGAGTTGAGCCCTGGGGAAATCTAAACAACTTTGCAAATACTCAACAGATTTCCAGATTTCAAGGATGAACAGACTCATGATGCTCCAGACGTTCTTTCAGTACTATTCCTGTCGACAAAATTAGCTGATGTCCCATAATCAAGTACACAATATTCCACCCTGCGATAATTGACCAGATGGAATGCAGACGCAAGTTTTCTATTTTGACAGTAAACTCTCAATTTAAAAAAAAGAGAAGAAAAAAAAAAGTCATTGCAGCGCAAGCATGGATTCTACTCAGCCTAGGCTGGACTTTGAGTCGAAGGAGGACATGAATTCTCTTCGTTTACCTCTGTGTGCAAGGCAAGGTCTGCAAGTAAAATTCTGCTATTAATGTCAATCTTCCTGGCAAAATTCAGTGTTAACTTTATGAAGTTGTTCAGGAAGAACAAGAAAGAAAGGCATTAAACATGAGTTAGCACTGTTCTAATGACAAAGATGTATTGTGGATGGAAGGTAACTCTTAAAGCTACTCAGCCATTTACCAATCTCATAATAAAAATTGTGTAGATCAAAGTGAAGACTATCAAAGAAAGAAGAAACACAATATGCATCATGCTTATCATATTGTTTTAATTATTATGTTGATTCATGTTTGGGAAGTTCATAGTAAGTCTCATTGCACTATGTGCGCACGGCTCCCTATGTTGAAGGTAAGTAGTTCTTGATGTGACCCATTTTCACTTCGCTGATGTTTGCTTAACTCTGTAGCACAAAGATATTCCTATGTTTGCTGTGTCGAGGTGTTCCACCTGAAATTATAAAAAGATAGTTCTTAATTTTGCCCTTTTCATTAAGTGGGACTGAGCTCTGTATCTCAAGGAAGATAGTTCACAACAATATGTTTATCTTCACAATATTGAACGATTAAAATCTCTGTATGTTGAAGGAATAGTGTTTTTAAAGGATGTACCCCATGGGCATTGCCAGGGTTTGATGAGGAGGAGGGGGTGGGATGCTTTCCAGGTGTCGAGGAGAACATAAGTTTCGGGCCATGAGAGAAAAATGTTTAGATATGTTCAATGAGAAAGGGTATTGTCACTCATTCTGACACTACTAAAAAAATAGATATTAATGTCATCCCATTCGAAATGCAATTTTTAAAAATTAACATGAAACCCAAGTACAATTTAAATACTCCATAATAGACCGACATTCCCTCATGAAGTTCACAAAAAAATTGTATTCCCGAACAACTATTTCCATCAAGCTGGGAGTTTCTTTAATAAAATCATCAGGATGGATTAGAGTAAACTTTACTAACAGGATTGGACACCTATATTTCCATCAAATGATATATATTAAGTTTATGTTCATGTACTAAAACATGTATTTTTATTTTAACAGGCAATGCATTTACCTCTGCTGATGTACGTGTGTCAAATAAAGAAGAATAGATAAACAATACTAAAAACAACAACAAACAACACACATCATATCTGTAACATTGTCAAGATTAATGCTATCACAAAAATATCAATATGGCAGACGAGCAAAAGTTATATTTAGCTGGTTTTCTGTCATAGAATTCCTCTTAGGCAACCAAAATTGAACCCCAATGAAGAATTTGCCAGCCTTACTGTGGCTAAGGTTACTGAAAGCTGCAAGAGTTCCTTCAGAATCTATGTAACATTAGCTCTGCCAACCTGTATTGCACATATTGTTTAGTGCATACTTAGACACCAGTTAGCTAATATTTTTGTTTCTCATGCCTCATAAAATAGAGCAGCAACAACCAAACAACAAATCTACCAGCAAAATAAAATCTTGTACCTTCTGCTCAGATTTATGCAGCATATACTGACTGTCATAGCATGGCTTACCTAAACTAGGCCTTCGTAGCCTTGTTCTAAACCTCCACACTGTGAAGTTTACTTCTCTTGTTTGGTTTTTTTGTTTGTTTTTTTTTGGCGAAAGCATACTTTAAACCTCTCTTGGCAAAGTTAAAGCATGCATTACGTCACTTCTCTACCTAACCACTTACTTCTGGGGCTCAAGTGAACTCAACAGAGTATAGTTGAAAAAGTGAAGTAATAATGAAATACCCATTTACACAGCTGATAAAACATCAAACTCATAACACCCAGGTATAATAAACACCACAGCTTTGTAATTGTAGACCTCCCTTCCCTCCCCCCCCCCCCCCTCCCCACAAACTTCCCAAATATACAGGTGTAGTTTGGTTATAGAGATGGTCTGCTCTGAAATTAAACCTTAAATAAAAAACATCTCCAATTAATTAACGTAGTGCCAATATTTAATGAACTATAGCAATGTATAAAACTCTCCCCAAGGCCTTCCAGAGCATGGAATGGCCAATGTCAGCAATTTTAGGTCTTGCTTACCTCCTGCTAGAAATCTATGAAGTTATGAAAGATTTTATGGAAAATAAGTAAAATGAATTCCCTCTTTCTCCAAAAACTCTGACATGTGACCTCATAGCCCATAAGATTCTTGAGGCTGGTCCATTTTTAATTGGTTTAACTATTCTCCTATTTCTTTCTTCAATATTAAAACTTTGATATGCTACTCCTGCAAAGTGAAAGCAGTTGAGTTGTTTGTTTGTTTTTTTGTTGTTATCAAAAAAAAAAAAAAAAAAAAAAAAAAAAAAAAAAAAAAAAAAAAAAAAAAAAAAAAAAAAAAAAAAAAAAAAAAAATTGTGTCTCTATTGCAGGGAGTTGCAATAGGTGGACAAGGATCTCTCAAATTCTTGATGTTGTGATGGAACAAGCACAATTTGAAAAGTACTTGGATTTAACATCAGAGGAATAGTCATCAGAATGAATGACAGTGAAAGCACATTAGCTCTCTATCATGATCCATGCTGTTGTTGAGAATTCCTCATTCAGGAATATATGTAGTATGAAGCCTTCTTGCATAGTATTATAGATGGACAGCATAGAAGTACAGCAGCATACTGGGCCCTCTATGTGCCCTTCATTACCAGGGTGTAGCATGAGCAACATCAAGCTGTCCACACAAACAGTGTTGATATCTGCCCCACCCCACCCCCCCCTTATCCTCCTTATTGAAGCCTGGCAATGCCTGTGGGGTATATCTATGGGGAAAAACAAATTATTCTTCCAACATAGGGAGATTTGATTAGTTCAATACAGTGAAGATGAACACATCATTGTGAGCTATTTCCTCCAAATACAAAAATCAGTCCCACCTTAATGAAAAATGGCAACATCGAGAACTATCTTCCTATAATTTCAGGAGTGTTGAACACCTCGAAATGCAAATATGGGTATATCTTTGTGATACAGAGTTAGGTACACCTCAGCAAAGCAAAACTTGATCACATCAAAAACTACTTACCTTCAGCACAGGGAGCCGTGTGCACACAGTACAATAAGACTTACAAGTACTTCCCCAAACATAAATCAACATAATAATTAGAACAATATGATAAACATGCATGCATGTTGTGTTACTTGTTTCTTTGATAATCATCATTTCTATCTACACAATTTTTATCAATTCATCAAAATCATAAGAAAAAATAATAATAAATATACACAGAAATAATAATAATTACTTATATGAGATTGATATATGGCTGAGTAGCTTTACCCTCCATCCACAATAGATCTTTATGTCATAAGAACAAAGTGCTAACTGCATAGTTAATGCCTTCCTTTTCTTGCTCTTCCTGAACAACTTCATAAAGTTAACACTTAACTTGGCCAGGAAGATTGACATTAATAACAACATTTTACTTGAAGACCTTCACCTTGCACACAGAGGTAAATGAAGGGAATCCAAGTCCTCCTTTGTCTCAAAGTCCAGCCTAGGCTGAGTAGAATCCATGCTTGTGCTGCAATTGGCAACAAACTGGGAGAGCAAGACTCAATTTGTTCCCTTTTTAATTGAGTTTATCGTAAAAATAGTAAACTTTCATCTGCATTGCTTTAGGACATACAGCTAAGTTCGCTTTGGGTCTGTCAACTTGTTCAGGAATAGTGCCAAAAGTGCGTCTGGAGCGTCTCAAGTCTGTCAGTCCTTGAAATCTGGAAATCCGTTGAGTATTGCAAAGTTAGTAAGATTTTCCTAGGGCTTAAGTCAACTTTAAATGGACTTTATCTAGTAAGCACTTTCCATATAGCTAGATTTCAACATGAAAAATAAGAATGGCTTTGATTCTCATTTTCTCTACCTGAATCAGAACTGGGGTCCACTACACTGACACAGAGTGGCATGACCTTGTCATAGCTCAAGAAACTGGTCGGTATTCAAGGTATTCAAGGAGAAGTCAATTGGACGAGAAAATGGATAATTTAACATGGCCATGCTGACATGGATACCCTTAATAAAATCTGCTACATGTTTGCCACAGATTCCTCTGTTGAACTCATGAATATTTCATTTCAAAAGACAACACAGGAAGAGACAAGGACATTTCCGTTAAGGACTCTGGTAGGGGTAAAATCTTTAACTATGATTTGAGTGTGTTTGGTAGATGGTAAGCAATTTTTAAAGAGAGCAAAAAGGACAAAAATGTTTTAAGTTGCTGCAGAAGTCATAATGAAACAAAGGAGTAACAAAACACAGAGTGAATGCAGTTAATGGAGTTAAAGACTGTCTTTGGTAGAATTCGACACCTCCTGAATTATTCTCTTACTAAAGTTCCACTTTCTCTGGCACATAGCAGTAGGATCTCTCTCAACCCTGTCAAGGCTATTGTGATTGATGGTGGTATTACTGTCCAAGACACCATGCCACAGCACAGAAAACCCACATACATGCAGAACAATCGCCAGGCATAGTTTGTTAAAGGTTAGACACAGTAAAGGAGAACAGATTCACCCAGTATTTAACAAGTACTAGTCACCATCCATCAAAGACTGAGTAAAATACTACACAGGTGAGAGGGGACCAAAAATAATTATTACTGATCTAACCAAGCTCAGCTTGAGAGTGACAATGCCTTAAAGAGGAGGCAGGTGAATGGCATAAAGAACATACACTGCTAAATGGTGAGGCAGTCCGGTTCAGAAGCAAGTGAAGAAAAAAACAAAACAAAAATGGCTCATCAACACACCAGTCAGTACTGGATCACTCTGGTTTAGGTAGAGTGCTATTGTTTTTTGAGGCAGTTCAGTGTTTCTTTCCTCTCTATCCATATTTTGCATTTGTGTATAAGTTCTTCGGAAATGCCATGTTCATTCATGGAATCATTTTACTATAGAAATCAATAGGGGACTTGCATGAATACGTCACATACAACCTGCCATGCCTAACTCATGGTATCATTGACCTTCCAGCACCATCAAAAATGTATTGGCATTCATAACTGTCAAAGATGATTTTGAGAACTGCAACAGTAAATTAGATTGCGCCTTTTATCATACTATAGGAATAGAAACTTTATATAATTTTTAGCATGCTGATAGCAATTTCCAGAAAGTGAAAAAGTTAGTGGTGACATTTTGAGTGAGCTCGCTAGTTAGTTCTAGGAACTCATGGTTGGCGCTAGAAAGCAGGAGTGCAGACAGTTACTAGAGATGGTGTTCTTCCAGAAGTAGCTGCCAATTCTTTTCAAAACATTTACTCAGGCAACACCTCATCTGCAAGAATTTCTGTATTGCCACAAGTGCTGCCTGACAGAAAATTTGAGAAGTATTGCAGCTACTTCTGTGCCAAGAATAACTCTGGTAACTGTCTCCTGCTTACCTCTACTTTCACCTGCCTACCAGTGAGTTCTGAGAACTGGCAGCAATCTCAATGGCAAGGTCATAACTAACTTTTTGTTCACTTTCACACTCCATTTATCCACAATTATAGCTCAAAATATTCCGTAATTTGCAATCATCACACAGGATATAATATAATGTTTCTATTTCTATAGTATAGTGAAAGCATTAGCTATTTTGTAGTTACAGTTCTAAAAAATAGTGTTGCCAGTCATGAATGCCAATGTCTTTTCTATGGTGCAGGAGGTTCACCAATACCGTAAGTAAGCATGGCAGGTAGTATCTGATGTAATAATACAAGTCCCCTATTGTATATGTATATTTGAATATAGAGGTCAGTGATCCTAATTGGATCTGGCTGGCTTTTTCTTGTCTAACTTTTTTTTTTTTTTCCATTTTTTTGGGGATTTTTTTTTGTGAATACCATGTCCAGTAATTGAATTATGGTAATATAGATATAATTATATCACATGTTTAAATATAGAGGTTGGTATCAGTCATTGTATTGCATTTGAGTACAATACATTTAGTGCTACGGTTGGAAAAGTACTCCCTGCTCACTTATATAAAAGACTTAAAAGATATCATCATAAATATATTTCTGGCCTGGGAGATGCCTGGGTGTATTCTACTAATTTTTCAATAAAAAGGTCACAAAATTTTGACAGAATTCTATCAGGTACTTTTGCTACTTGAACAGCATCTTATTTGATGGAGTGATGACACAACAGTCACAAGGCAGAGTAGAGCAAGTACTACACACAACATTAGGAAAGAAACTATAACCAGCACTATGTCAATGCTATGGTCTCTTAGCTACAACACACAAAATAACTCCACCAAAATTCTACATAGGTTATACTCTCATATCATTTAGCCATGATGGCGTTGTCTGCAATAAATCATGAATAGTGTCAGGTAAAGTACAGATTCTTCCACGGAGGAACAGAACAGCACTGCAAACTGTCAAAGAATCAGGTGATTACAGAGGGATTTATGGTTTCCCAACGAATGGTATCAGCACTTTTAGGGACTCCAGACCAGTGAGATAATCTGGATGCAAATGGAATGCTAAACCAATTGGTGCATGCTGTTTAAGTACACACACACACACACACACACACACACACACACACACACACACACACACACACACACACACACACACACACACACACACACACACACACACACACACACACACACACACACACACACACACACACACACACACACACACACACACACACACACACACACACACACACACACACACACACACACACACACACACACACACACACTGAAATGATCAAGAAAGTGTGACATTTAATCCTACAAAATGTCTCAGCCTCCTTTAATGTGATCCTCAAGATCACGGAAGCCATATAAACAGAAGCTTAGGTTTCATACAGGATTTTTTTCTTGGGGGAGGGGGGGAAATGTGAATGCATCTGGTGAGCCACCTGTTATAGCAGCTCTGTAGCGTGAAACCCAAATAAATATAGTGTATCCCTCAGTTACACTATTTGACCTCCTTTATGTCCTATAGGATATGTGCAAAATTCAGATAGGTGAATACACATGCATGCAACAATGCATGTATATTCCTGACTGCTTTAAGTGTGCCGTTTCAGTCATCAATAAGTATATCTTCTCATAGTGGCATATAAGTACCAGACTAGCTGAAGCTCTCAAAGAAGTTCAATCAGCACTCAATTACCAGAGCTGAAAATGGTAAGCTCAGTGATACCAGGTGGCTATCCCGTGAGCACTGCTTGTTTGGCTATTTGGCTATTCATAAGGAGTTGCTGGTTTTGATTACCACTTTGCACCATCTCTATGATACAACTGGAGATGCAGAAGCCTTTGGTCTTGCATTAGTCCTTAGCTCCTTTTGTGGTGTTGCAAGCATAGCTTCTATTGTCAAAGGCACTTGACCTACTAACAAAGCTGAAGTTCTTCATGCAGAGGCAAGCAGCTGATGTGAGCAGGCTACCTCTGATACTTGACACTATAGAGAAAGAGCTGAAATTGCTCAAGGAAGATGGAGCCGATTAATGCTCAGAAGTAACATTTACAGTTAAGAAACTTGCAGATGACCAGACTATTGTCAAAAGTTGAGAGCCACATACATGGCAAAGTTAATCTCTCCAGTGTGTATCTCAGTTTCATATCTCTGTTGCTGTACCTTATGTTGATAGTTTACTCATCAATTTTTCCTTTTCGCCAGTAAAAACTCTTCCATCATCTTGACTACAAAAATTAAAAATATTTTTCCATTATTCATAATATTGGATAAATGCATTTTTTTTTAAAGCAAAAAGTCAGACAATTAGTTGATATGGGAACTTTCCTTGGGGTAGGGACTTTTGCTGGGGGGGGGGGGGGGGGGAATTTGCTGGGGGAGAGAAAATTTTCCTGGGGGGGGAATTCCAGGGCCCCCCTCCTGCTGTATAAAACCCAGTGGATGATTATTTACCTTGTGCTGAAACACAAGGAAGGAATACAGCAACACAGAGAAGAACAAGTCCGTAATCCTGACAAAAAGAAAGTAAGAGTATACACTAGACAGTAAATATCCATGTTATTACCATGCATCAATTAGAACCATATTCAACACAAAGCCTGATTATTCATGCAACAGTGTATTGATGTTACTGTCATCAGGGAGTAGGCTAGTATTCACTATATTGGAATGACTCGGGCCTAAAATATCCTCCGGTAGAGCCAAAAACAACAAAACCCCATATTCCAATTAAATCTCATAAGTAGCTCTTTATCACTTTCTTTTGCTGCCACCTTCACGAGGTCTTCAGCTGATAATATTTCACAAATGCTCCGAGTATGGCCAGAATCTCTCACTATGGTAATAAATCAGTATGGGAAACAGTCAGTATGAAAAACCCATCAAGCCCTTCTTTGATATCAATTTGTGTTCCTCCTCTTCTGCTCCCCTAGCACCAACAAAAATAAAACAAAACCAACACACCATGCAATTGGTCCATAAAAAATAATATTGACATAATGAAACTCTAATTAATCCAATAAACATCCACAACCAATTGGTTACATGATTCTGTTAATTGGAATCAATCAGCATAAAGTTGTAAAGGTCCAAAACTGGTCAAGATTGTCTCACCACTGTAAAATTGGTAAATAATTTATTTGCATATACTTTGGACTTGTACTAAAGAATAATAATGATACAACAAGAATACCAAGAAGAACATATTCAAATAAAACAATCAAATGGATTGGATGGAATAGCTTTGAAAATGTTCTTCATAAAATAATAACAGAATAAATTTACTTGTTAGAAGTTAAAAAGAAAGAGAAAATATGTTCACTAATGTTTGATGACCTTTTACTATTTCAAATTATACATAGAGTCATTGAATACATGGAAACCATGAATCATTGATGTGTCCAATTTGAAATGTTATGAAATAAACCAACTTGTGATCTATACCAGTTCATTCTTATTTCAGTTTATCAATTCTTTAAAAGTGTATAATATGATAGTTATCTCATAAAACATACTTGCTCTTATCACCATGGATACTTGGTTGGATAATTTTAACTAATGTAGGTTAAATTAATTGTACCACTTTTAAAAATAAGTGGTAAAAAAAAAATCTGTTGTTGATAGCTAATTGAAAATACCACTGGCATTCCCGTCATACATTTATAGCTATGTATTGGTGATTGAAGTGTGTCTTCACTGAGGCGTTGAATGCCTTACTGGCCATGCTTGCATATACATTTAAAATAATGTCACCAATGAGGTGTACTTGAATACATAAAGTTTTCAAATTGTCACAGGAGATGAATGGAGATAAGTTTGTTTATCCCTTTTAAATTTTTGTTTTTACTAAGTGCTTTCAATTGGACCAAACACTTACCAATGTGCACTTGAGAAATTTATAAATATTTTACAAAATGTTTAGTGGCTAACCAAACACTTAAATAATACCTCAGTCACCACGTCACCCTCTCACAGTTGGAACTGACCTCATAGGTGTGCAGCTAGTTGTGGCTAAGGGTCTCTTGGAAGGCTTGAATTTTTTTGTGTTCGTTTTTGGGGCACTCAAACATGTCATAAAGCATTCATTAGAACAAATTTGAAATAAACTTCATTTGGCAATAAAATTAAGGATAGAGGGTGAATGGCAACAAATTCAGGGCACATAGTAGATATCTCACAAATAATTAATGAGTCATGGGTACCTTCCCTTTAAAACATTCAACTCAAAGTAATTTCCCCCAATGATATAAAATAAACCAAAAATGATTTTTCTTTAAAGCTCACAGAAGATGAAAGTTACTGTAGTGGACATGACGATGATTTTTAACTCATTATGGTAGATCTATGCAGGGCCAAGTGCTGCATTATTTCTTCATCATCCAATTTAAACCACAGCTACCACAATTAATGATTTATTGAAGTCAGTTTTTACAATTTTGCTTGTGAGACACTTATAGACTAGAAACTACTTATTTAGAAGCTATGAAGGTCCCTATTTTATCAAACTAATTCAATTTGACATAACCCACAAGCTGAATATAAAATGAAATTTCATATAAAGTTGTAACAAATAGGAACTCAAGGAGGCCCTAATTCCTGCACTACATGCACTGAGTTGGTATATGCAATAGTAGATGCTAGAACAATACCAAAATACCAACAAAAGGGGAAAATCTTTTTATCTATAAAGGAACCAAAAAATTTGGGGCAAGATCCTATGACTGGGATCAAGGATATTCTACCCAGAGATGCATCACAAGTCAAACTAATTTCACCCTCCTCCAAAATAACTTCGAAAACCACATTTACAAAAACTCAAGTTTTGTAGGTTAGGAAATTTATGAGATATTGACTACAATTTGGGAAATGTGCTGCTCAAAAAGGCAATTTATTTTGAAACTAAATGTATTATATCAAATTATCTTATTGATTTTGCCCTTGACTTATGTCACTATGTCAACAGATAGAGGTTTGCAACAAGTAGAGCAGATATTTTGAAGTCTGCTCTATTAACTGACTAAACATCCTCAAATCCAGTTATTTCGATCTTCTGTGAACATATATTTTTCAAAGTGCTTCCGATAATATGCGAGAGATGTTTGCCTAATATGGCTTATATAAAGTTAACCCTATTTTGTTGGAAGCACTCACCAAAGTTATGTAAGAATTCCTACATGTTTGGGTCATGTGGGCAGAGAGAGAGATAATATTTGTTAGAGAACTTTTATGGGGTTTCCCAGCTCAAAGAGCACTCACTGAAACAAATGGTAAGAGTGAGTAGCCCACCCACATCACTGTTAAGTCCTCAAAGCACTAATCCAGACAACAATAGCTACATTGTTTGTCATCAATAAATAACTTGCACATATCCTGGACCAATAATGAGTCTAGCAGAGTCCCAACCCTACTGGCTAAGTGGCATATGTCTGGCAAAACATTAACACTTTCAGTTATCCTTGTTTGAAGTCACGCTAGATTACAGTACACAATATTAAAATCTTCACCACATTCTCCTAAACTCATGAGCTCAACCCATTCAAACTCACAATAATTACCACTTTCAAAATTCACTGCTAACAAGATATCAGACAAAAATAATAATGCATCACTGCCTTGTAACTATCAAAACAAAAATTTAGTGTAGAACCTTGGAGGGGCCCTATAGGTAAAGGAAAAAAATCCTTTGTAACAACTCTGTAAATCATATATTTAGCATGACTAAATATGAATGCATGTGTGGTGGCCACTATACTATACTATCTATCCATGCATTTATCCCTTCACTCATGGTATGTAGAAAGGTCATATCATTTCCACTAATACTACAACAGACATTTGAAAGGTCAAATGTACCTTTCCTTAACATTGTTTTTTGGCTTCCCAGACAATACATATGGCTATCTGTCATGGTAAGATCTCAACATGGACGTTTCAATCTGATCATCCTATAACTTGAATAAGAACAGCACATAAAATCCTGATTACAGGCTCATAGAACAGTTATTTATTACTTTTCTTTTGGTTTTGTACTTTTAAATAAACAATTATGGAGTAATAAAGAGTTCCACAGTTCTTTAATGTCATCTTTCAGTTTATTGGAAAGCAATTGTGAATCCAGCCAGCAAGTTCACTATTGAGCTTTGATATTGTAATATAACAATGTATCCAACATAGACTTAGGTCAGGTGCTCTAATCAGCTCTTAATACTGCTGTAGCCCAAGGAAGAAAAAAAGGTGACCCGCCATAGTCAACATCTTGCTTTGCTCTTGTTCCTGTGTGGAGGGACATCACAACATGACTCTTTGTCTCCAATACAAAACAGAATAAAGGCTATCAGGTGCAGAGAAACAGGATTAGCCCAAGGAGAAAATTAATTCACAGTGGCCCAGGAATGAAGATAGAAACGTTTGTGAGACATGTGTGAACATATTTGCAAATATTGATTTATTGATTGGCCACTAAAGCTAATGGCGTTGAGTAGATGTAGAAAGCAATTTTAAACCCATGTGCAATTAGATTTTGCTCTTTGTTTCATGCTGTCCACCTTTACCTGACCTTTCCCAATCAATGGATCCATCTGTTTTTTAATAATTAATTTTTTTATTAAACAGTTGTGTCTTGGGGATACTACACTAGAAATTTGTGGTGGCTTCTACTTGGAGAATAAAGAGCACTCTTATGTTTTGTGCGGGACTACATCTCATATGTGGTGGTGACTTGATTAGAGCCCTATGTCTGTGTGTGATGCATCACCTCATGGATCATCCAACAATGAGAAGCCTTAAAACATTATTTGTACAAGAGCATTGTAGTCTGAAATCAGAGCTCTGAGCAGAGTTTCTTGCCTCAAACCTTGTTTCTTAATCAAGGTAAATTTGAAATTATAAGAATAGCACAAAGTAGCACAGATGCTGAAAGAGATACAGTTTCTGCAAATAGTGAACTTCACAAAAATATTAGCTACGTCAACTGTGAAAGCTTATTACATAATAAGCGGAAGGCTAAGATATTGCTTCCACAATCGTTGATCTTAATTTTATAGAGAATACCAAAATGGGTCAAATAAGTCAAGGGCAACAGCGTTATATGGAGTTACATTTTTTGTTACTGGTCCTTCAAAGTCAAACGACTGCTGTGGATTGACAAAACAGGGAACACAAAGCCATAGGCGGGGAGGGGATCACCAGATGCCCCTGTGATGTGAGGGTGATAGTCTACATCAACCAACACAATTATTGTGGTGCCACTCTTGACTTCTAACAGGTCCAGTAGTGCAACATGGCACAATCACATGATCCTGTCAAATTAGCTGAACTAATTTTGCCCTCTGGACAAAAACATAATACAATGGGAAACGAAGATGCAAGCTAATGATGAAGAAAGTAGTACCACTTGTATCTAATATCCTTACAATGTGGATCAGTACCAACTGTCCCAAGACCCCCAGATGAGTTCACCTTCTGCAGACTAATCCAGATCTCACATGGTGACGGTGGTCCTATCTTGAGTAACCTTGGCTTGGGTGAGTGGACGACTCCATCTCAGATAAGAGCTGACCATGGCAGTGCCAACCAATCCAGAAGGATATGTGAAATACCCGAGAGCGAAGCTAGAAATTCTTTGACCTAACCATAGAGAGAAGATGTTACAACTGTAGGAAGTATAACCACATAGCAATCAAGTGCATCAAGAAAGGGTTACTCTGGTTGGCATGATATGCATTATTTTACCTTTTACTCTTCCCATTCAAGTATTGATACCATCCGTGGAAGTTGGGTCAAGTTTGAGGATATAAAGCTAGGTCCTTGTTTGTTAAAGGCATCCATGGATATATCAGACATTTACCATTGGCCAGAATAATTGCACCTGTTGGCAGAAAGCAGCATCTATGCAGATCTTCTACATGTCACCACATCTACCAAAAGTGAAAACAAGCAAGTAGTGCAGAAATGATTGTCCAACTGGTTCTTCCCAAGTTGATCAACAATTGATCAACAACACTACGCACATGATTGGACTGAACACATGCATCAAACCCCTATTGGTGGCAGATCTAAAAGGGCTTACGAGGTTTTCAACGAAGCCAACTATCTGAAATTCATTTTCAGCTGACTTGATAATCTATTACACCATTGCGTAAAATAACTGATAGTTACCTAAGATAATTCCTTAATTTATTTATTGGTGATATTTGCGCATTACTCTAGCTAGCTATATAGGCATAGCTTTGCTAACTAATTAGGTACATCTACTTAGGTTAGCTACATCTTTAGTTTAGTTCATTTATTCAATAACTAGCTACCAAAAAAAAACATTTTATTTTTCTAAAGGGAGTTGATATTTAATTAGCTATCAGTAAGCAAGGTAGCCCAAGCCCTTAGACTATTTCAACACATATCCAACCAATAGTCAATAGGGCCTGTAAATTCATTACCAACATAGCTTATTCAGTGTTTACATTTAACTAGTATGTAGCAAAATATGTAGCTACAAATAGTAAGTTGTGCACAAAGAAAAAGCTAATAAAAAATTTTTAAAACTCTTTTAACCTAATATATATATTGTTAGTACGTATGTATGTGTGTGTGTATGTGTGTGTGTGTGTGTGTGTGTGTGTGTGTGTGTGTGTGTGTGTGCGTGTGTGCGTGCGTGCGTGCGTGCGTGCGTGCGTGCGTGCGTGCATGCGTGCGTGCGTGCGTGCGTGCGTGCGTGCGTGCGTGCGTGCGTGCGTGCGTGCGTGCGTGCGTGCATGCGTGCGTGCGTGCGTGCGTGTGTCTAGGCATGAGAGACAAACCCTTAGAACAAAAAGGCCAAAATATGGCACATGGTCTCCAAGAACTGAGTTTCCGACACTCAGGCCTGTGGGAGTATATCAAGACAATTGTGCAACTAGGAATATAGTTGTGGTTTTAATAATCAAGCTTTGGAATGCTCATTTACAAATCCTGGATCCCCCACTGTCGTATGCATATCTTATGCAAACATGGCCACCAAGAGAGATCAACTCTGCACATGCCGGTACTGAATATATAGGAATAACATGCTGTTAATGTGTAGATGATATTATACTATTAATCACGTGTTTTGATTAATTAGGTGTAAGACAGACCTATAGTGTTAATCAAGTGTAATGTTATGTATATCCTTTATAGATCGTATATATTCTGATGAGTCTCACAGTTGAAGTGTCTTTTTAATGGAGCCATCCTGTGGGACCATGAGGAAGCCTATATAACATAGCCAGCCAGCCTTGATTTTGTCCAGGGAATTTACTTAACTTCAATTAATTATCTCAAATTATAAATAATCAATACAATGAGTGAAGCAGATCAAATTTTTCATCAAGTGGTGGCATTTCCAGTGAGGACCCTTGAGTTTTCTGAACTTTGGCTGTTTAATTAAAATAAAATAAAATAAAATAAAACACTTAGATCAACTGTCAATTCTGTCTGCTCAACATTTTACTTAGTGCTTCAGGAAGCAGTGAACAATCATGAACTCTGTTAATGTACTCGGGCTCTAGAGCCCTCACAGGATTTCCATTTTTCTGTTATCGGAGAATTGCCCAGCTTTAGGGTTGACCAGCCCTTTAGCATAGTCAGAGTAAAAAACTAATTCCTACTTTGGCTGCTTTTAGATATCAGCAATTTAAAATGTATATATGCAGTGCTCTTGTGGCTCTAGGAAGGTCTATGTCAATTTTCTAGGCCAGAGCGCTCTCCTAAAATGAGAAGGAAATGGAAATTTCCTCCTCCATGTTATTCTTCCTTATGAACCAGGCCACCTAAAATTTGGTAACATTAGTATCTGTGTTAATACAATGATCTAGTAAGTTTCAACTGGTCTTCATCCATGACCCATCGGTTTTTGTGTTTGGTTAATTATAAATATATCAGGACAAAAGTATGTCATCCTCATTTTAAGGATGCCATGTTAGTTTTATTGGACATGCCTGAGTTCCACCAAATTACGCACAAGTCTCCCTATTAACTTTATATGCAATTAAACAACCCATTGCAGACTGTCGACACAGCTGATTAGTTAAGAGAAGGCATGGTTGATAGAACAATTGCTTGACAACTGTGACTTCTGATTTTGGAAATTAAATCAGAAAGGTTGATATTTATGAAAAAAGGTACAGAAACTTGCTAGTGATAGGAAAGAAAATTAAAAATTATAAATAAATGAAAGAGTAAGGATTTTCGGTTTCTCCAAAACGAACAAAAATAAGAAAAGGTAATTAATCAATTAAATCTTAAAACAGGTAATAAATACACAATTATTAAGTATCTAATCCTACATCCCTATCTCAATAAGAAATACAAGTTCACCTTACTATACTGCTAGATGCTTGATGAGGGAATAACCTATTTGGCTGCCATACTATTAATAACTTTTCTTGTTGTTTTCACTGCAAAAGTATTCGCTTAAATTGAAAACAGTTGGGCCAATAAGCTTAGTGCTCATATACACCTATTTTGATTTATATTAACCACAAAATATATCAACTACTATTTACTGAAATCTTTTATAAGGGAATGCATGGCACAGACAAATTCTAAAGTTCAGTGGAGTTGTGTCATCTTGTTATGAGTATATTAATTTTTGAACAAGTTACAAGTTAGTAAAAATTTTCAAGTGTTGCATTAAAGACACTAAATAAACTTACTTTTAATTACTATGAATATGAGCAGGTAATAAGTGGGGTATACTTCATTATGGACAATTACACAAGCATCAAATAAAAGTCTGAACTCTAGCATATCATTAGCGTCACAACAGTTTCCAAGATATGTTAGTAACAATAATAGCCAAATTTTGTTTGAAGTTATCCCACTTTGCCCATGCATGAGTTTGGGCATCCTAAGAACTAACTCTGGTCACTCCTACCTAAAGATTTGGAAAATCTGGGGCAGATTGCTAATATCCTAGGTCTAGGTAATACATTCTTTCCCTTTTCAGGGGCTGTCTTCTGGGAAATTCTCTTCAATTCTCAACTGGATATTGTGAGATACAAGTAACTGCAATCACGTAATGGGTTTCCCCAGTATCCTAAAATGCCCTCAGCTACCCTCATACAAGTGGTGGCAGAAACACATATTACTCTAACTAATAAGTTGACATGGACTTGATGTTAGCATGAAGATATATATTGAAAGGTCATTGAACTATTTACATGAAGGAAAGACAATTAATTATCCAGGCACTAATTAAATTAATCTGGACATCAAAACAATGGGATGTACTCACTCAACTCTAATGCTTAAAAAAGTTGAGTCAGCATATTCTTTGTCACCAAACATCCAACCATCAAATGAGAAAGCAATTTTAGTCGAACAAAATTATGATGTTAAGCCCTGTAGAATGTATTACTCAGAGTCCAGCTGGCTTCTTTATCAACCTGTTTGTACATCAGGTTTACTAACTCTGAGTACACTGGGCGTGACTGAGTAAGAGCCTGGGCACAACCGCATAAAATGCTGAGCCTCAATATAATCATACATGCAATACTACTGTTGCATATATATCATCTTAGTCACTGACCTGAATTGAGTAAAAGTAAATATATCTTTAATAATGCTACCATGTCAGTTTGTGTTGTATGGATGGCAGAGTGCCTATAAAAGTTCTCAGTTGTTGCCGTTGAGCAGTTGTGTGTTCTATATTTATTGCAAGAGTGGTTATATTTTGTCCTTCACCAATTATACAACCTAGAAGTAAGAAAAAACTTAACAGTGTTTGAAAAAAAAAATATGCAAACTTGGATCAGCATCCTGGGCTTCAATATTTGAAGAAACTAGCTCAATAAGAGAAACTTCCTGTCAACACGCCAATGCAAGACTATCAGAGCTGGCAGTGTGATGAGTGACACAGCATGCTCAAGTAGCAATTTCATGTGATAAACAAGTGATAGCAAGGACTAAAGGCTCATCAAGGAGTGCGTATCCCAGTTCACATGTGCAAACAAATTAATTCCACATCAAATAATATATAATATGCTCAGGAATACAATACATACCTGTGAACTGAATTTCTGAGTGGCCTGTGACTAATTATTGTTGAGTTCAATTTTAGTCTATTATTTTTTTTTTTAAGTTTCCATGATACTTTTCCTTTGTATGTTCACAAGCGTACCAGAAATAATCAAATTAGGATCTTGTGGAAAAATTTGACTCAAATGTTTTTTGTAACAGAGTATTAAATACTTTCACAGGACCGTAAGTGAAATATCCCATTTTGACAAGGTCAAAATAACATTGACAGGAGATATCGAATTAATAGGGGGAGAATAAATGTAATCTATATGCAAAGCCTAAGTATACCCACTGTATAGTTGCTCTTCACACATTAAATATTAACTTTAATATAATGTCCCCATATTGACACATGTTCTCACTAAACAAATATCAAAATTCGGCATCAGAAAGAAGTCTATCTTCACTATGTTAATTCCCAATTACATAATCTCTTATAGTTGGTTTACATTTTCCCATTTTAACACCAGCCTTCATGTGTTGTGCTGTGTGTGTGTGTGTGCATGTGTGGGCGCTGTGTTTGTGTGGATGTGTGTATAGTGTTTGTGATTTAGTATACTTTCTGTTCATTGTGCAAATCTTAAAATGCCATAAGTGCTACTGCTATATACCTTTATATGGGGTCTATAACAGTGGCTATGTAATTATAAAAATGTCTTATTAAGGAATATTTTTGTGTGACAAAGAGTGAATGAAGGGATGGCAGTTCAATTGAGAAGATGAACTCATCATTCCTTGCATCACTATAGAATCCCTACATGACTGCCTCAGAACTCTATTGTAACATCACTTCTGTATAATAACTCACAGTGTTATCATTTCCCCTTTATATTGGTGTGTATTGTTAAAAATGCCCAAAATGGAATTTCTGAAAAATGTATGGACTGAAGGAGTTAGACCCATGAACACACACATATATATATTTGGAATCAGCTTTGCCTGTGGAACGTTTAAATAAATCATGGCCAAGTGGTTAAGGCACAGGCATAGCTGAAATATACTTGGGCCACTTGGTTTTACCTTTTCCTTTAGATGTGAGAGTCTATAACGCCAAAATGTTATTTAATAGAAACCCTTGCACCTGACATCCAAAACTTAGTAATAACATGATCATGACTCTAAGAGAGACAAAGACTGGGTCCCACCTGGCCACACATAATGCTCTGGGAGTGTCAGGCTAAAATAACCAAAAATGGTACTTGGCCAAAGTCTCAGAGATGGGCTGGGTTATATTTGGCCACACCTAAATGTGGGCATATTATTATAACCCTGAAAATATTTCTAGATAAATGTTCTTGGGAAAATGGTGTTATAAATTGCTCTGCTGTTTTGATCTTTCCACTATGATTTTACAAGAAATCTGTCTGAACAAACATACATACATACATATATATATATATATATATATATATATATATATATGTATATATATATATATACAATAATAATAATAATAATAATAATAATAATAATAATAATAATAATAATAATAATAATAAAACAATAAATAAAAATTGTAAAACCACCACTAAGTATTGCTCAAAATTGTGGAAGGAATAGGCAGATATTAATAATTTATAAAAATCATATATTTAGTCCCTTTTACCAGGCATAGTACAACTAATACAAAAATATTGATATCATATTTTCTGTATTTAAAGCTCCGCCAAAATAAATAATTCTAACTTGATACAGAGCTTAATTACAAGGAAAATATATCCAATTGGTAGCATTGCTCTTGGTCTCAGCAGATTGAAAAGTTTATTCAGATTCTCATCTTACTGCAATAATTACAGACAAATATAATCTAGAATAATTCTAGAAGTCAGACTGGTGATTTATATTTTATGGCTTATAAATTGAGTGGAGCTTTGAAAACAGAAATATGGTACTCACTTGACCACATAGCTAAAAACATCTCAAATTACCATTGTGATCATTTGATTTTCTATCTTCCTTCCTTTAGAAATAAACTTTCCAAAGATCCCTCTCTTTTGGTCAGTTTCATTCGTCTGCTCGGCAGTCTTTGCGGATATCTCACCCAGAAGAACACCATTGTAAGCCATCCTAACCCTGACGTTGAACTTGAACAATATCAGCTCTCAGCAAAGGCAGGTTTTACAAAAATAGGGCTTCAATTTGCTTGTTCAGCTGCACCGCCTTTGAAACGTCCGAACTTCATCTCGTATAACGGATTGACGTGTGCACCCCTGGCCGTAGTTTCCCTATTCCCAAACTACTCTGTTTGATCTTACCTTAATCCAGACATTCTAGAGCAAGATCAACCCACAACTAATTGCAATAAATTTTTTGTTCCAGTAAATATGTTTGCAAATATTATGCGTAATAACGTAGTAATAATTCATTGAAATTCTGAATGAAACTTAGAATGAACGTTCCAGTCCAGCTGTCACAGGGTGGGCATTGTTTTATGGTATATACAATAACTTTTTTTTTGTGGATTTAATATCTCAAGACTATGTATTTCAAAAATGTGCAGAGTGATATTCAGTAAATGTTGAGCATTTTGAAATATGGGTCCCCCCCCTCCCCAGGCAACCACATGTGCACCCACCCCACAAGCACACACACCCACCCACCCACACACACACACCCACACACCCACACACCCACACACCCACACCCCCACACCCACACCCACTCTTCCAGGTAGAGTTTTCCTGAAGATTTTACAATGAGGAGCAAGCAAACAAACAGGGAGTTTGTTCCCTTCAAACTGACCACTTCAGATTCAGCCTTAATATTGACAAGCCAACATATGGTTGCTAGACTTAGTAGCTAGACCAATTTTACTGGATCCAGCTACTCTGGGATGGCGATAACTGGAGGATGGCCACTATGTCCCAGTAGTCTCAAAAGTTCCAGCAGCACCAGAGGCTGTGGTGGAACTTGTGAAGTATTCCTGCGTTGCCAGTAAGTGCAGTGGATGGTGCTCTTGTAAGACACATAATCTAGCCTGTACAGAGCTCTGCAAGTGTGAAGGAGTTGAGGACACATGCAACAACATTGCAATTGATAAAAATTCAAGTGATGATGAGGAAAACGAGGACTTGGATTACTAATTATTATATATGTAAATACCTATATTATGTGTTGCACTTACATTATATATACTAAACCTATATTGTCATTTATTACAAGCAAATATTTTATTATTATCTCTATAATGGGCAAAATATGACAATTTTGATCTATGGCAACCATCTTAAATTTTTGCAACTGCTTATGAATAAGAAAAATTGGAAACAGCTTTTTTTATGTTCATTGTAAACTTAGGAATTGAAAAATTACAAGATTCCAGATTCTATATGAAAAGTTGATCAAATTACACAGTGACATACACTATTGTGCCAGCTGCATTAGACCTCCTCAAGAAAACAATGCAGGAGGACCAACTCAGTGCAGCTCAATGGATAACAGAAAAGTGGAGAAGCGAGTGGGAGTCAATGACCACTCCACTGAACCTCCACTTCCCCACTCCTCAACAAAGACCCGCTGGCCTGGATGTACCCAGGTTGGCATGGACATGCCTCAATCCCTTGCGCACAAGGGTGGGAAGATTCAACATGTCCATGCACAAATAGGGACTATCGCCCAGTGTGAGTGTGGCATTGAGGGGCAAACACCAGACCGTATCTTATGTACTTGCCCCATGTACCAGCCGGCCACATGGACTACATGGTCTGGTAGAGTTGGACGAGTTGATGAAGAAGTGGCTGCTCGAAGGCTGCCCAGACATCTAATCTGAAGATATTGCATACAAAAGAACACAATGAGAAAAATGACATATTTCCTATCAATATTTTGCTTAGGTGGTCAACTCCTTTCTCATATTGTTCTTTTGTATACACTTGCCACAAGAAAAAGCAACAACCCTGCCAAACCACTGGTACGGCAAGGTTGTTGTTTGTTATTTTATTGTATTGTACTAGCCGTGGACTTGCTTCATTTGTCAGTGGAGTGTCAAGTTTGTTATACTGCCAAACCTTTAGGCCTAGAGACAACTTGGCTTACACAACATGACCAGGGGAGTAACTTGTCAATGTTAAAATCTAATAGCTGGAATCTGAAGGCCTCAAGACACTAAAAATGGGAGATTAAGTGAGTGATATGAGTCTATTTCTGACACACCAAAAAACTAGTCACAATAACACTGTTGAAATTATCATTAGCAAATTCAAATTGAATGGGCATTAACCTTGTCACTACACCTATCCTCACACCAAATCTTATCTACCTTCAACCTCAGAAAATACCCTTTTTAATTTTCATAGCTCTCAATTTTTAGAAATTATTTTCAGAACCAATTTGTCACATCACTGTGAGAGTGTGTCCATGTGAGTGGGGAGGGGTAAGGGAGGGGGGGGGGGGGTGTGAGGATGAAAGGATGGAAGTAGATCAGTTAGGAGCCATTGGAGTCAGACAACCTCAGCTGCTATCTGAAGTTGAGATTGAAACAGCTACCTGGATTTTTTCTTCCTCATTTTATTTGTTGTTGTTTTCTCACTTTAAAAAATATTATAAAGAGCAAACTTTATTTTAAAATTACACCTGCTCTCTCTCAGACTGAATTCGAAAAGTAGAGGGCTTGGCAGGAAAACAAAGTTTAAAGCTGTATGAACTCACTTGGCTAAACCCACAGAATTGTATACATGTACCTACCTATGTAGCTAATGCACTGCCAAACCCTTGGAGGTAGAAACCTCAAACTTAGCTTGCATACACAACTTCACCAGGGGATGAACTTGGGCAATGTTAAAACACCATGATGTGAATGTGAGGACCTTCAGAATGGAAAACCAGGTGATTAGTATGGTGAGTTTATTTTTGACCAAAAAATGGTCATAATTACACTAAATGCTAATTTCTGTTGAAATTATCTTTAGCAAAATTCTAAGTAAATGGGCATCAACCTTGCCACTATACCTATCCTCACACCAAATTTCATCTACCTTGTAGTTAAGGAAGTACCATTATGATTTGGGAACATAATCAGTGTTATGGATGGACATGCACATTCTTTTTTATAAAGGAAGTATATGCAACAGAACAATTTGAGAAGGGAGTTGACAATCTGTGCAAAATATTGATTGTAATTGGTATCTATAGGAATACATTATATTTCACATTGTGTTGGCCTTCAAGCTTGACATTTAAACATCCACGGAAGCGAGGTTTGAGATTGTACTACTTTCACATCAAATATCAACGTATTCACCAACCCACAAGTAAAAGGTTCCATCTTGTACTAACAAACACACCAAATTTTAAAAAAATATCCCTTCAAGAAGTGAGTGTGCAATTAATGAAATAATTGTAGGTTGTTCGTTCATTAATAAAATACTGTATTTGATAAACAGCTACAGCATCACTGCTGGATCCATCCGTCAAAGATGATTTCTTTTTTAACATTTTTTTAAAAAGAATCATGATAAAGTACAATGAATATTACATTAAATTAATAATTTAAATAAATTAATGTAAATATTATTAAAAGTTCATTATAGCAAATATAAAAGCTTCTCATGTAACTGTTCGAATGTTAGTCTTTCACTTGCATTGTGAGCCCAGCAGCCTTTCATTATCTCATACATACTACGAGGACACCTTTCTGGGCAAGACAAGATGAGGCGCTCAGATCCAGTGAGTGCATTCTCTACCAAATCTGCATCATTCATTTTGTAGTATGGTTCGTATTTGGCCAGCACAAAGATCTCCCACATGGTGACTCCGAAGGACCACACATCTGTCTTGGCAGAGAACTTGCCATAAAAACACTCGGTAGCCATCCAGCGTACTGGCAGGACAGCGTGCCCATGTATAATGTAGTAATGAGACTCATAGAGGTTGTGGCTCATCCCAAAATCAGCAATCTTGACAAAGAAATTCTCTCCCACCAGACAGTTTCGAGTAGCAAGGTCACGATGGATGAAGTTGTTGGAGGCGAGATAGTTCATTCCACTTGCTATCTGTGTACAGATTTGTATCAGCATCTGCTGCGTGATTTCTCCTTCTCTTGGATTAACATTGTGACCTACTATTCCATGGTACTGCTTCAGCACCTTGTTGAGGTCTCCTTTATCCATGTACTCCATCATAATGAAGGGTGTCTCGGTCAGGCAGATTCCAAGAAGACGAATTACGTTAGGATGATTTAGACGAAACATGAAGCGATATTCTTTTTCAAACTGCACCTTAGAAGATTCACTGGCATTTGTTTTCAACATTTTTACAGCAACTGGCACTGAGATCATTTTATCAGTAGATTTACCCATTTTCAAGTCATGAAGGCTCAGTCCAACTGTTTTTGCTAAAATAACTTTGCCAAAGTGTCCAGAACCAAGTGTTTCTTCTGCCTGAATATTTTCTTTCAATATTTCCAGTGCCTTTTGCTGGGATGCAACGATCAGTGGGACCGTATAGATAGAAGAATATGGGCAGAGAGCATCCTCACTCTCTTTACCTTTTGGATCTTGCATGAAGTGAGAAGGATGCAGGGACTCACTGTAGATGGATTCATAAATGTTCTCCTGTTGTGTGGAATCAGAAGGCACAGCAGAGGGAGTATCAGCTTCGGCATACACATTTTCCATGGATCCAAATTCATAAAGTGGATTTTTGCCATGACACACAGAAGTAAGATTTTTTGAAAGAGTGGAGACAGTTCCAGTCAAAGAAGGTACAGTGTAGGTGTCATCTGCCATATTCATTTCCTGTTGTTCTATCGTTTGTACTTTGGTGTCTAAGTACTGCTGAAGTTCAGGAGTTTTCTCAAGGATTCTTGGAGCTTCTTCTCCAATCTTCTCGCACTCTCTATTCTTAGAACTCTTTATTCTTGAGGTATCAACTGTGGCATAGGTATACAATGGTAAATTGTCATCAGTTTTATCATGGCTTCTCCCTGGTGTTGAAGACATGGAAGTAACTGGGACATTTAAATATTTTTTATCGTCGAACCGTGAGTACATATTATTAGAAGAGTTGTTGCTTCCCTCTCGTACTTCATTTTGAGATCGATTAAGTTTGTTGTAAACATTATCATCACAATCTACTTTTGAATAAACTCCATCACATACTCCAGCATCTCCAAACATTTCTGCTTCAGATTGATGCTCCTTGGATGCTATTATCTTATATGTGCTATTTGCATTGTTACTAGAATAGTAAAGTGGTGGGTATCTTTTGTCATCATCTGTACCAAAATCTGTTTCCCCTTGCGTTCCATTAGAATTATTGACTACTGAAGTAGGCACAAGTTCAGTGTTGTAGTTTTCCATTGTTCTCTTCTCCTTTAAACATAAACATAGAATTGCAACTATGGCAATGACAACAGCAACAATAAGCAGAAGAGTAATGACCACTATCACTCCTATGATGACAGTGACATTGTTGCCACTTTGGGGACCAGTAACAGTAGAGGGAGATGTATTGTCACTGCCAGTAGAAGTTGTGGTGTCTATAAGAAAATGGGAACACACACATAATATAAAATTAAGTTAGTTGAGTTTAGGGGGAGGGGGGCATATTGCACTACTCCTTATACATGTGGATTTACTGCAATCATGTCAAAGTCTGATGTACACAAAGTTAGGTATGTGATAAGAGCATATATTACAATATCATGTGACAGACACCTGATAGTTAATATGTTTCTTAGGTGTGCATTTTTGTATTTTAGTAATTTTACTTGATGAATCATGAACATATAAAATGTAGATACGCCCTCATTTTTCTTTTCACTGTTCTGTGTGCACTGCAAGGTGAAATACTTCCTAATCCATTTTAAATTTTGGCATCCCCCTTACCTTGACTGAGTAATATTTAAGATTTTTATTCAACTCATTAATATTTTACACAAGTGAAGGTAAGATTAACCAGAGGCCCATTGCGGCTTCGTTTGCAATAATCAAGGTACCGATTGTCCAAGAAACAGAATTATTGCCTTGTTTATCCAACACCTAATCAAACTGCAGGTTTTGCACAAACAGAACACACATGTACACAACTACAGGTTGAGGTGTAGCCTGGTGGGACTCAGCTCATGTTAATCCATGTGTCAAGTTGGGTATGCATGCAAAGTTTTATGTAAGTGTAAGGGTTTAAGTTGTCGAAGGAATTATCAAAATGTTCATACAAAAATATACATAACCACTCATGAGTCGTATTTTTGCTGATATAACAAAATAATAAAACGAGGAAACTATTTCATAATTTCGTTATGATTGTGTTGTTTTTTTATTTTTTATTTCCCAGAGCTGCTCAGGTCTGATCCTCAAATGCTAACTGCAACCTTCAGATTGGCAGTTATTTACCATGCTGCATTTAGATTTATCTATTATTATGGAGTATAGGCTGTTACATATACCATCATGTTATGCAAGTAGAGCATGGATGCAAACATTTACAATTTGTTTTTGGTTGGCAAAATATAGTCGAGAAACTTCTACTAATCTATTCACCACTAAGCACCTGAACTATCAACTTCAAATCAATCCTAAATTAATTTTATATCACTTACAATTAAAAATTGCCATTGATGTGTATTACCATGTGTTAAAAAAGAAGGGAATCAAATTAGTTTGACGAAATTGTTGATATGGTACAATACAATACAATGTGGTGATAGTCTCATCTTCTTTCTCCATTACAAATGTTTATAGTGGGGGAAATTCACACCTTCAAAAAGCCAAAGTTTAGGAAATAGTACCAGAATAAAAAATGGTAAATGCTCCAGCACACTGCATTGAGTGCCAGGCTCATCGTAATTATGATTGTTTTTCTTGTTAATTAAGATTGACATTGCTACCCCATGGCTTTTGAGCTTGAGATTGGGCTCAAAATCTTGAAATTTCTAGAGTGTGTACTTATGGACACATAAGATAATGGACCTTGAGGTATGCAAACACAACTGATTCTAATAGAAAAATTGGCAGGGTCATACTTGGCGACACCTCTTCCTGTGGGCATGTCATAACACGGGCATCGCAGGGTATGTTGGCCTGTGTGTGTGTGTGTGTGTGTGTGTGTGTGTGTGTGTGTGTGTGTTGTGTGTGTGTGTGTGTGTGTGTGTGTGTGTGTGTGTGTGTGTGTGTGTGTGTGTGTGTGTGTGTGTGTGTGTGTGTGTGTGTGTGTGTGTGTGTGTGTGCATATATATATATATACACATAATGGGCTCAAATAATTTTGATGTGGTGGGTTGATCAATTAATTCAAATAAATATGAATGACAGTTTAGCAAAACAAGCAAAAAACCCAACGCGTAGTCACAAAATTATCTGCTTTGAAGACATGTTGTAGACTTTAAAATTCAAATGATCATGTAATTAGGTCACAGTGTTTTTTGAAGTACCATTTTTGACATTTTAGCCTTACACACAAAGATGGAGGTGTGGCCAGATAGGGCCCACCCCATGTTATTAGCAGAGTCTAGTTTTGTATACATGCCAAAGTTTCAGGCCTGTAGCTCCATTCTTTTTTCTGGAAAAAGAACTATTTTTTTTTTTTTTTTTTTTTTTTTGACAGAAAGGGGTGTGGCCATATAGATATGCTTATGACATTCCCATGGTGATACTGATTCTAAATATATATGGGTTTGTGGGTCTAGCTCCATTTTTGAATCCTGGTAAAAGTATTATTTCTGGCTTTCTTTGAATGCAGAAAGGGGTGTGGCCATATAGATATTCTCATAAAGTTCTTCTGGTGACACTGGTTGTAAATATGTGTTCGTGGGTCTAACTTGAACCATTCAAGCGTGAATCGTGGACACACGGGCCAACATATAAACAGACTATTCACACTTTATAGTATAGACAATAGAACTAAAATTGATGTGACAAGTAATTAAAATTTACTAATTTTGAAAGAAATTAAGAGAGACCGTAAGACTTGCCTTCTAAGCATGTTGTTCATTCCATTTTCATTATTTATCTTCCAAAAAAAAAAAAAAGTTCAACAAGTCCTCAGTCATACCAGAACTCCAGCCATCAAACCACATCACTTTAGAAAAGAAAAGGATTTTTTTTTTTCCTTTTTTTTTTCTTTTTTAAATAAGCCTCTCAGAGGGCATTGGATGAGTTGTATCTATTACACATTTGTGAATGTCTGTCCGTTTGTCTGTTACCTATAGGCGCCTAAACCACTGGACAGATTTGCATAAAATTTGGCATGTGAGCAGATTGGCCCAGGAATGAACATGGGCAATTCGGTGCAGTAAGGGATGTGGTTCTATAGCCACACCCACAGGAAGTTGTTTTGGCTGTCAAAAGCCAATTAAAATATCAATCAGGCCGAAATTTGATGTGTGGTCTTCAAATACTCGGATAAGCATTATTAACCACATATAGGTATGGTTTGACATTAGCCACACCCACAGGAAGTTGTTTTGCTATCAAAAGTTGATTAAAGGACCAATTAGGCTGAAATTTGGCATATGGTCTCCAAGTATCCGGGTGAGCATTATTGACCACACGTGCGGGTGATAATGGATGTGGTTTAATCATAGCCACACCCACAAGAAGTTGTTTTGGCTAACAAAAGCTAATTAAAGATAAAACCAGGCCAAAATTTGGCATGCGGTTTTCAAGTAACTGGGTAAGCATTATTAACCACATGTGGATGTGTCAACAGGTGTGATTTCTGTCATAGCCACACCTAAAAGTAGTTATTTTGGCTACCAAAAGCAAATTGAAAAACTAATCAAGCTGGAATTTGGCATGTGGTCTCCAAGTAACTGGTAAGCATTATTAACCATACATGGATGTGTCAGTGGGTGTAGTTTGGTCATAGCCACACCCACAAGAAGTTGTTTTGGCTGCCAAAAGCTAATTAAAGGACCTATCATGCTGAAATTTGGCATGTGGTCTGCAAGTAAACACATGCGGGCATGTAAATGTGTGGTTTTGTGGTAACCACACCCACAGGAAGCATTTTTGATACCAATAACTAATTAAAGGACCAACCAGGCCACAATTTGAGTGGTTTCTATAATGTTATATAAACTTATTTAGGGACCAATCAAGCTGAAATTCGGCATATGGGATCCAATTAACCGGGTGAGCATTAACTACATGTGTGTGTGGCAAAGTATGTGGTTTGCTATTAGCCATACCAACAGGAAATTGTTTTGGCTGCCAAAAGTAATTAAAGGACGAACCAGGCCGAAATTTGAGTGGCTTCTATAATGTTTTATGTTGACATTTTACCAGGCAACGCCGGGTATATGCTGCTAGTTTGAGATAAAAACGATTAAAAAAAATAGAGGAAGAATTAAACTGTATCATTTTAAATAATACCACAAATATGATATACACCCCCAGGAATTATCTAGGATTTTTTGGAAGGGAGGAATACCAACATGTGTTGTCAAAATCAGATCAATATTGTGTGTTAGCTAAATTTTGGAGGGAATATATGATAATGATATTTTAGTGACTTTGAGACTTGTCATACTTCCATTATTTTTCTTGAGCCTTTATTCATTTTCAAAAATGGTTGCTTGATTTTTGGTCCACCCCCACCCCCCACCCCCCTTTATTTAGTGGGAAGGGGATGCTATGCTATTCCCATTTGGGGGAATTGGGAGGGTTGGGAAGAGTTTCACAAAACATAAAGCAAACTGAACATCATTTTCCTTTTGTATTTCAGACCACTTCCCAAACATAAAACAAATCATACCTTTGGCACCAGGCTGCTCAACATACCTAACCCTCCAGTGAGCTTTCTTAGATTCTTGTCTATAAACAACTTCAATTTCTAAAATTATTAGTAGTATTCAAGGTGTTGCCCATGCCAATGTCAAAATTAAACATTGTAGAAGCTAGTCAAAACACCATTTTTAGACCGAAAAGTTCATTCAAATTTTTCAGAAAGGTCAATATTTTTTGGAGGCATGGTGTAATGCTGTAAGGTAGATGGCAAACTATCATATTCACAAGTTTGTAACACTATTGGGCTATTATTGTTTGTGTAATTTGCTTGCATAATAATAATGAACTAAGGGAATGTGGGGGATAAGTAAAAAGGATAAAGGGGGAGGTGAAAAAGATAGGAGTGAAGGAAGAATGGATTAAAGGATAAAAGGAAATAAAGGAAAAGGAAAAAAAAGAAGGAAAAAAAGTGGGAAAAGAAGCCTGGTCCTGGATTTGAATCCAAAAGCATTACAACCACTCCCCTCCTTTTTTTTTGTTTTGTTTTGAGTATAATCCCCTTGTAGACTCCAACTAATGACCAATTTTTTAGGCTAAAATTGATTATTAGTTGGAGTATACTACCAGGTTAAAATAGAATTCCTTGTTTCCCTACAAAAAGAAAATGAACTACATAAAAGAAGAGAAATAAAATTTCTAAAGCAAGTAGTAAGTAGTATCTAAGCTATGCTGCCAATACATATTAAACAGTACCCCACTCCAGACAGTAAAATAGCTCGGGAGAAAGGAATTCATTCATAAGGGAATTAACCAAATAGGTAAATTATTTTTTTTGCTTTTTGGTGTGTGAAATGAAATAATTTTCATGTTTCTTTTGTGGAGTGGATAGGTGGTTGAGTTTTTGGTGGCATAATCTCAATGGTTATTCTATGAAAATTAATATTTCACTAAATACAAAAGACCAACTGAACAAGGATTAGGGATCTGCTATGCATGGTTAAATGACAATTATTGTACTCAGAAAGGGAGGAGAGAAAAGGAAGATGGAAAATTATGTTATTGACTCAAGGATTATATGCACTGGCCAGAGACAAGAATGTTGCCCACTTTGAATTTTTTTTTACAGGTGATTAAGTCATGATCTAGTTGTTGACTGAATAATAGGAAAAAAAAGTTAGATAGCTAAATATTCCAACTTGAAAGCAAAGCTACAAAGGGAGGATTAGTTGTTTTTTGTTTTGGCAATGGTCAAATTTGGGGGGGGGGGCATGGATCTCCTTGGCCCCCATGCAGAATTGCTAGTGTCCACGAGGGGATGGAGGCTCTCTTTAAAATTTTCTGGCTTAAAACTATCTCTGGTGTGCCAGGTGCATACCCTGAAAATTTTGTTTATTTTGGTCCAAAGGTTTGGCCATTATGCTTAGACATACATGCATAAATACATATACACATGCATACATGCATACATACATACATACATACATACATACATACATACATACATACATACATACATACATACATACATACATACATACATACATACATACATACATACATACATACATACATACATACTATGAACTAAAAATATAATAGATATCCACTTCTGTCAATGCTGACATAGACGGCTCACATGGAGAATCTGATGTTAGGCACACTGAGGCACTATCACTGACTTTGTCAGTTCTAGGACGTTTGTCTGTGTTGTCATATTATATATAAAGTCATAAGTTTTTCTTTATGCGCGAATTGGCAACGCTTTACCGAAGGTAGCATAAAATGTATTATTTTTACAAGTGTCCTTTTTTTTTGGTTTTTCTGCACAGTTCTTTGAGTATCATTGCCAAACCGCTGAACTGATTACAATGGTACTCTGCAAGTAAGACCCTAAGATTCTTTCATGCTGGTGAATGTTTGTCTCAATTTTTTCATTGGAAAGTTTCATTATCTACCTCGCTGCAACTTTATTTCCCTATAGTGATCGTACATGATCACAAGTGGTAACGAACAACTTCAGCAGATACAATTCCATTCCGGGCTACTGTGGTAAAGGGGCTAAAATCAGAGATTGCAATTTCACCATGCCATCCAAGAGTAAGATAGAGATTGGCAGCTGGACACGGTCTGCAGAAAGGTGAGGCAGTCAGTTCAGTGATAACTACTGTGGGGGAGAGAGAAACCACGCTATAGTAGGGTCAAATACAATCTGACCACAAACAAATTGCAAGAAAACGTTTGAAGGTGTTTTCCTATAGTATTAGGTTTGAAAGATAACATTAAAAGTTGACCAAAATTGCACCATCAGAAAGTGTATAAATTTAACCTCAAACACCTTTTTCTTAAAAATATGGGCTATATTGGTGTGTGTGCATGCATAAGTTGAAATCACTGCCAAACCTCTGGACTAATCTGGCTGAAATTTGGTATATGGTGTCTAAGTACCCAGATGAGTGTCATAAAAAAAAAACTGTGGGTGTGGTTTTGAGATAGCCACACCCCCAGGAAGTTGTTTTGCCGCTATAAGCTCATTATAGTGCCAATCTGGCTGAAATTTGGCATGTGGACTTAGAGTACCTGAGTGGCATTACTAACCACATGTGTGTGGTAATGGGTGTGGTTTTTAATAGCCTCGCCCCACAGGAAGTCTTACCTGACAAGAACTAATCATGGAACCAATTAGGCTGAAATTGGCATGTGGTCTCCTGAGACCAGGAAAACATTAATAACTTCCTGTGTGCATGGATAGCAACACAAATATTAATAGGGACAGTCAGATTGTTCAAGATTTAATTAACCGCCCACATGACTTCATGCAGACCACATGCTCTTTCTCTGCCGGACCAATCAGGCTGAAATTTGCAATGTGGTCTCCATGTGACCATGAGCATTATTACCCTTATGTGGATGTGGTTATGGTGAACAAACACCAATACCATGCAGCAACAGGTACACTGGCCTGGTTGTTCAAATAATATCTAAATTATTCCTATTCCTATTCAATTTAACATATCAATACCACTTTAATAATAATATGACTGACAATATTCATTATTTAGCTAAATGTATGATCCTGAAACATTATCGAAATATACATGTGACATGATTTCACAAACGACATCATGACAAAGTCTGTTGTAATTTAAATGTAACAGTGCCTTAGCCTTCATTTTCATCATCTGAAACAATTCCTTGAGTCATATGGTCACATTTGCCATTTTGGCAATGCCCACAAGCTGTGGTGAACGCAAGCCCATGTTTTATGCAGAAACATGTCAGTGAAGTGCATGATGTGGAGCAGCTGTATCAGGTCATGTTGAGCAGTTTGTCTGGTGATGGACTATTGTCTGTCATGAGTGGAACAAATTTGTCTCCTTGTACATCCCAACCCCATGACTTGTAAATAAGTTTGCCTAGAGTGAAGGTTTGTGGCTGAGGTTGCTGGGAGTAATCTTTCTGGTTTCACTGAGGTCTTTGTTGTGGCCACTTTCTTATGAAGGAAACCATATCACAACAACTCTTGATCCTCAGATTTGATCCCATTAAACAAGGATACTATTGCTTTGAAATCACTCTTTCTATAGTGACCTGGTTTGCCTTTGGTCCACAAAAGATCTTGAACATGCATGCAAAAAAAAAAGAAAGAAAAAGTTACCGTCAATGATTTTAGAAGACAGACTTCTTGCCTACTCCAAATATTCTTGAAGTAGTGTCACAACTAGAGAATGCATGGTCAAACAACAAACAGAGCAGATATCATCACCTAGTAACTGTTTTAGAATCTGGATGTTGTGCACTTCTTGTCTTTTCTTTGTGTTTGTCAGATTGAAAGTAAAAATCATTGCAGTCCTTTATTCCAAGATAAAATAGCAAGACCAACAGATCGGAGTCTTCCCCAGTGATGGTTGTTGACTTATATAATGACATTATAATGGCTGCTCTCACAATATCTAAATATTCATCTCCTTCAGCATGGATGATATGACCTTTCTATGTGAAGTGATCTCCAATCAGGTAGATAAACACCTGTTAATTTTTATTACTGCTTTAATTATTTCATATTGATACCTTCAGTTCCTATAGGACTAATCTTGACTTTATCTTCAATCTCAGATCCCAAAATCTTTCTAACATAAGTGACTGGGGCCTTGACTGGTACTCATTTTAAGACCTGTTTCTATTTCTGACATGAGCAAAATGACACTAGAACAGACTTAAATGCAATCACCTATACTGAAGATATTGGTGATTCTATACAAATCTTTTTGCTCAAATCTTTTTGCTCAAGGTTAAATTAACGGCATGATATTTATACTTGATTTACTATTAGTGCCTAATCATACTGAGCCCTCACACCATTTTTAAAAGATGAGTTTCAGGCACTATTAAAAAGAGAGGGAAAAATGGGAATCTCCATTTAGTTCAAAGATAATCACATTTTCACGAAAAGATGAGAAAGGATTGGAACTCTGGAAGCAGCCACAACCCAAGATACTACTTACTCCTAAATTTCTATTTTAGTCTTCCTTTCTGTTTTTTTTAAATTTTTTTAAATTTTTTTAATTTATATAATTAACTTTTGTTATCCTTGTGACTGCCAGTTGACCATGAGCTCTACTGTGCATGCAACACTAGCCCCTGCAAAATTTTGTTTTCTCTCTCCTCATTTTTTCATCCTTCCCATATTTATTAATACAGCTGTTTCCATCAGACAAGCCTGAAATGGCCATGCAACCATCACACAACCACCTATCCACCCTAGAAAACCATTCATTAACCGAAACTAAAATTTACATTTTTCTTCAAATCCTTTCCAGATAAAACCCCCTGGATTCCTAGAAATTTGTAGTATCAGTGGAATGTTATTTATAAGGAATATTTGTATGTCAAAGTAAAAACAATTCTAATATACTACTTACTGCTGGACTAATCTCTCTATTCTATTTGCTTCACAAAACGTTTCAGTCTGAATTTCTGTGTGGTTTAGGGAGCATTTTGGAATTGAAACAAGTTCGCAACATGAGGATACTGTGTATTACTTACTGATTTCCACTCTCTTTTTGTGCAATGGACTTGCATGTAACAAAAATACATGCAAAACTTAATTTTTCCAATTTTTTTTCAGTTTTCTCCTATTTGTAGCCTAAAATGCCACTTTTTTTTTGTCTGGTTTAACCTGGCACTATCAGAATAAGTCAATTCAAAATTAACAAATCTTACCATGTCAGGCAGAGCAAGATTATGGTTCTCTAGATACAAGTGTTTGCACTGTAGCTTCCAAACTGAGAGTGTATAAGGAATACAAATGGATCAAGTATTGGTGGCCATTTTTTGTATGTAATATTTATACCCTTTCTATGGTGCAATTTTAGCCAACTTTTGATATGCTTTTCCCAGACTTCATACTACAAAAAAAATAGTTAAAAAAGTTTTCTTACAATTTGTTTGGGGTTAGCATCTTTTTTTCTTCTTATTTTGACCCTACTACTAGAATTCTCCCCTGCAACCAGGTATACATCTGATGGCCTGCCCTATCATTCCTGTTCATATTGCTTATCAGAAAGCAAATCAGGAATGTTTCAGCTACCAAATTCAACAATTCAAAAACAGATTTGATGAAAAAATTGAAACATTTTGTGGTCATTTTGAAGATTGTTGATGATAAGCACTATTGTAATCTGCAAATTAAAAATGTTTCAGTTTACTTAGAAATTGGTTAAGTTATAGTTAACATTTTCTATTACTTAACAGGAGACTGAAAGTGTCAGGGACAGATTGAGACAGCTACCACAGTGAGAAATGGCCAATCAACAGCTTCAACAAATAGCATTGTGCAACCAGGTATGGATAGGATGTCCTGTACTTTCGTTCCTCTGTGTGTGTGTGTGTGTGTGTGTGTGTGTGTGTGTGTGTGTGTGTGTGTGTGTGTGTGTGTGTGTGTGTGTGTGTGTGTGTGTGTGTGTGTGTGTGTGTGTGTGTGTGTGTGTGTGTGTGTGTGTGTGTGTGTGTTCATTGATTCAATTTTGTAGCAACAGAGTCAAGACTGCTATCAAAAGAAACGAAATGAACCTTATGCTGTGATGTGGTTTGTGGGAGAGGGAAGGGCAGTAGATAATCATACTCTGAAATGGGAGGTGGCACAAATTCTCAATATTTTTGGTCCAATCTCCAGCTGTTGTTTTTGATACTTATTCTCTAAATTCCCCACATATTTGGTCCCTGACAACGCCAGGTATATTTTTCTAGTTTTAATATAAAGGTCAAAAGTTTAGTGGGCAACAGGGCGGACTGATTGGCTCACCATCAATAATTCTAGGAGACATATTGTATGTCCATGTAACTTGATTATTTGTTAGGCTATATTAAATTATATTCACTAGCACAAAATTGTCTTATGGGAGGACATGCATTATGGAGGACATGCATTATGGAGGACATGCCTTATGGAGAACATGTCTTACAGAAGAACCTTTCTCACGGGAGGACATTTTTTGTTGGAGAACATGCCTTATGGGAGGATGTCTTACTGGAGGATGTCTTATACAAGGACATGTCTTATGGGAGGATATGCCTTCCAGAAGGATATGTCTTACAGGAGGACATATTTTACTGGTGGCATGCCTTAAGGGAGGACATGTTTTAGAGGAAGACATGTGTTACAGGAGGATGTTTTTCTGGATGACAGAAATATTACAGGGAGGATATATCTTACTGGAGAACATATCTTACAGGAAAACATGTACTACTGGAGAAATTGTCTAAATGGAGGACATGCATTGTTGGAGTACATGTTTTATTGGAGAAAAATTTTCATTAATTATTCATTCATACACTCATCCATCTTTGAGTTTGTGTAAGTGTCCATCTATGCACCTATTATATAATTTGTAGGAGATGTCTCATTTATATATTTATCTATTATATGATATATAGAACTGATAGATCAGACAGGGCAACTTTTCTTTGTGATGAAGTGTACACATTATTATTTTACACAGTCTAAGTGAAGAAATGATAATAAGAATTAAATCTTCGATTAGGTAAATATATAACCATACATGAACACACACACAGTCTCTTTCTCCCACTCACTCAGGAAAACACACACACATACACACGAGCAATACAGAACACACACACATACAAAACAACAACTATTTATAGCAAAGGTTATTTGGGGATTTTCCCTTTCTGGTTTGTTTTTCCCTTCCTTAGGTCCCTTAATTTTGTTGTCCAGATTGGGAATGAGGGCAGAGAATACTATATCTCCACTGCTCCCACAATTCAGCTGTACAATTTTTAGACACAGTCACAGTTGTCTAGAGTGATATAAATTGAACTGAAACTTAGTATGTGAGGCTAATTTAGCAATAAGTTTTATGACACACTATTTTGGCGTTCTTCAAACACTTTCATCCCTTTGAAATCTTTGATAGGTTTTCCCCCAACATGGTGGGGGACGTTTTCCTCACCAATGGAGGACATGTCTCCACCAAAAAAAAAAACAACCACTCTCACATCCGTCCTAGCCTTAATTCTTGTCCTAGTTAAAATTTCAACCCACTTAGGTTACAATCCTGGGTATTGTTATTATGCTCAGAAAATTTGGTCTCAAAAAAAGATGGGTAACTGTGGAAGAAGTTGAGGGCCAAACTAACAGAATAAGCTTCATTATAAGATGGTTACAGACACAAGACACTTCAGTACACTACATTACTACAGATTTGAAGTGGGTGAAGACAGGACGAAGTGGGGGGGGGAGGGGGTGGGGGTGAGATTCCCCTCCTTCCCCCAATAGATAAAACCCTGGACCCCTTAATTCAACTTATGGAATTAATCTGAAAAAAGTGAATAAAATAAGACTTCCTATCCAAGTAAACAAGTTAATAATTACCTTTTATTAATTCTAAGTTGGTACACCTGAGTACATACATACATACACAAAGTAAAGTATATTCCTTTACGTTACCTGTTGGAGATGGAGTTGGAGATGGAGTGGGAGATGGAGTGGGAGATGGAGTGGGAGATGGAGTGGGAGATGGAGTGGGAGATGGAGTGGGAGATGGAGTGGGAGATGGAGTGGGAGATGGAGTGGGAGATGGAGTGGGAGATGGAGTGGAAGATGGAGTGGAAGATGGAGTGGGAGATGGAGTGGGATAGGCATTGGCTGAAGTGGTGGGTGTAGTGGGCATTCGTATACAATTTGGCATTTTTTCACTGAAAAAAGTCACCTCAGCAATATGGACCCAGTCAGAGCTTCCACTCAGGATGAATTGTAGTGTGATGACCTTCTTGCTTATAAACAAACCACTTGCACACACTGTAACTAGGGAGTCACAAGAAGTGTTGAAAAAGAAAGATCTAATATATCTACTATCCTCATATATATTTACAGCATCATGTATGTCCATCCTAGAGGATATCTCCCATGATGGGCAGTTGAACATTACCACTTGAACAGCATGCACATTATTAATGTTGGGAACATCAAATCTAAACTTTATCTCAGCAATTCCATCTGAAGCATTCAGTGTGAGAAGTTCACTGGCCCACTGCCCACCATCAAGCCCAGTGAGAACAGGGATGTGTCCATCAAAGAGTAAACTGTTATCTTGTGGGGCATTACACACAACCATAGATGAGTCCATAGTGGTTTCATTGCAGGGGCCATTGGGTGATGATCCATTAACAGATACTGTCTCTGAAGCTGAAGTGTAATAAGCTCCTGGGTCAACTGTAAAATAATGATACATAAATAGCATCCAAAAATATAATTCATTGATGTCATTAGGTAGACGTGTGAATAAAGTCACGGAAAAGTAATCCCCAATATCCACCTAAAATTGCAAACATTGAGGGTAATAAAATTGTTAATCATGTCATACTACCATGATAAGTATGGTAGGCCTGGATATTGAGCATAACTTCAGGATGAACTCCCACTGTCAAGTAGACCTGTGTGTTACTAACCCAAGAAAACCTTATCATTCTTTCCAATAACACTGGACCTGTAGTCAAACTTGTATCAAAATTTGTGGCATATATAGCAATTTTGTATGAGCACCATATCGTGAATCAGCCGATAGCTAGGAGTTGATAGACCACCTCAAACTGTGGTTACCAGTTATAATAATCAATCTCAGGGACATAGGGTCATAAACCTTTGACAAAACCTTAAACAAATTATCTGGTTGAAAAAGTGAAGTAATAATGAAATACCCATTTACACAGCTGATAAAACATCAAACTCATAACACCCAGGTATAATAAATACCACAGCTCTGTAATTGTAGACCAGGAGCCCAGACCTTTTAGTAAGTTGAAATTTATGAAAGCATTTTGACCTCATGAATCAGAAACCCCCCCCCCCCCCCCCTCCCAACAAACATCCCAAAAATACATCGTGTGATTGGGTTGTAGAGATGACCTGCTCCGAAATTATATTAAATTACAAACATCTCTACTAATTGGCGAGTGCCATTATTTAATTAAGTAGATCAACAGATTTTCTGTACACAATTACTATAACAAAGGGAAGATGCTTACCCAATTCCTCGTCACCCACTCCCCCCCCCCATCCTCCACTATCCCCTATATAGCCCTGTATGATTGTCAAGAACAACTCAAACCAATAAATATTCGTCATAAGAATGAGAGCTCTTATGCTATTTTTGTCAAGTTCTTGGATTGTAGCTTCCTCAGGTTGTTTCAGGCAGCTCTCCTCATAGAGTCTTTCAGTGGGGCTTATCTCTCTGTTGATTTGTGCAAATTGGTCAAAGTTAGGGAAGGGTTGGAAGTCCCTCAAAACTCTTAAGGTGCTTACCCAATTCCTCCGATATCCCACCCCTCTCACAGTATCCCGTATATCTCCCAGCTTGACTCTTTTGATGACTAGTTCCCTTCGTCTGGAAGCATCCTTTAAAAATAAAAAAAGCCATTTTTCTAAAGAATGTAGTAGTCCTGAAAAAAAGGATAAAATTTTGTCAGTTTTTAAAATATTTTTTGACCAGTGGAGGCTAAAAAGTGATTCCACATAAAATGTTTGTACCTCATTGCAAAGAGTACAAGGCTCTCAGCAGTTGGTCTACTTACTTTATAACTTTTCCCTTCTTTTCTGGTGCAGAGATCTGTCACACAGCTGCCAAAGTGGTGCCAGGAGCTTCCAAAGTGGTGCCAGGAGCTTCCAAAAAAAGTACAAAATTCTTCAATCAAAAAAAAAAAATCAGTTTTTATTTGGAAGCTGCAAACTACTCTGAAATGTTTCTATTTTATTGCAAATGAGTATAGGCTCTCTGAAGCTGGGCTACTTACCATTTAACTATTCCCATTTTTTCTTGTACACACAGAGGCAACAGAGCTGTCAATGACACCTTTTCAATGCAGCTGCTCCAATACATCTGAATTAAAAATATTTTGATGATTTATCCTACTATGCCCAAAATAAATCTTATCAAAAGTAACTTGGGAACCACCCCTGAATTAGGAAAAAAAAAAAAAAATTTTAGATAAATTAATTAATTTAAAAAATTTTAAAGGAAAAAAAAGAGTGAAGGAAAAGAAAGAAGAACCACCAGGAATCGAACATAGGACTTTCAGCTTGGAAGACCAAGCCTTCACCACTTCGCCGTTCGTTTTCGGGCATTTTTTTTTTGGTATGGAAAATTTGATTTATCTTTTTCCTCGTCAGTGTTGCTACTGTTCACAATTTTGTTAACACCATATAACTTTGGCACTCCTCCAAAGTATCCCCACCAATTTTAACCAAATCCACCAAGTCATCTCTGAGGAGATAGCGGACCAAGTTTTGTGATAGATAGATAGATACCAAATTTGCTAAGTAAACCTTATTCCTCGCTTCAATCAGATTCAATGAAAAATTGCCATCGGTAAAACTCTCCCCAAAGTCTTCCAGAGTATGGAATGGCCAATGTCTGCAATTTTAAGTTCGTCCATCTCCTGCTAGAAATCTAAAAAGTTATGAAAGGTTTTACGGAAATTAAGTAAAATGAATTCCCTCTTTCTCCAAAAACTCTGACATGTGACCTCATAGCCCTTGAAATTCTTGAGGCTGGTCCATTATTAATTGGTTTAGTTATTCTCTTATTTCTTTCTTCAAGATTAAAACTTTGATATGCTACTCCTGCAGAGTGAAAGCAGTTTTGTTGTTATTTATTTATTATTTTTTTTATTTGAGTCTGTTTTGCTGGGAGTTGCAATAGGTGGACAAGGATCTACCAAATTCTTGATGTTTAGATGGAACAAGCACTGTTTTAAAGGTACTTGGATTTAACCTCAGATGAAGAATCATCAAAATGGATGACAGTGATAACACAGTAGCTCTCTATCATGATCCATGCTGTTGTTGAGAATTCCTCATTCAGGAATATATGTAGTATAGAGCCTTCTTGCATAGTATTATGGATGGACAGCATAGAAGATGTGATAAACAAAATATTAGCTAAATGGTGTCTACATGTGCACTAAACAATATATGTAATACAGGTTGGAAGGGATACTAAGCCAATGTTACACTGATCATGAAGGAATCCTTGCTGCTTTCAGTAACCTCAGCCTCAGTAGAGCTGGCAAATTCTTCATTGGGGTTCATTAAGTCACCTAGGAGGAATTCTATGACAGAATATCAGCTGAATGTTTCTTAGTTTGTTCTTTTCTGCCATAGAGATATTTTTTGTGATAGCATTAATCTTGTTACAGATATAATGTGTGTTGTTTGGATTTTGTATTATCAATCTATTTATCTTGGTTATTTGACAGATATTATACATTATCAGTAGAGGTAAATGCATTGCCTGAAAAAATAAAAATACACATATCGCAGTACATGAAAATGAACTGGAAATATTTGATGGAGAAATAGGTGTCCAATCCTGGTTGTAAAGTTTACTCTAATCCATCCTGACAAATTTATCAAAGATATTCCCAGCTTGAGTAAAATGATTGTTCAGGAATGCAAACAATTTTTGTGAACTTGATGAGGGAGTCAGTCTATCACAGAGTATTTTAAATTTACTTAGGTTCCATGTTAATTTTTACCCACGAGCATGAAGCTCGCAGGATCATAAAGTTACTTTGTTGTTGTTGTTGTTGTTGTTGTTGTTGTGATACTTCCTCAGATACACAAAATATGAGAAATTCAAAAAATATGGGAAAATTCGCAGATAGCTCTAATGTATATCTCATCGGCTATGCACACACACAAATATGCAGGAGTTTTAACCCTAATAATAAACCCCTAATGTATATCTCATGGGCCTAGCTACTTCTTCCGAAAAAGAAGCAGAGAAACAGAGAAACACATTCTTTGACAACTGGAAAGCATGAGTGTTGAGTTGTCTAGGTTTAGCTACAGAGATCGGGTTATGCTTGCTAAAAATTGCATCTTGAACGGGATGATATTATTACCCATATTTTTCAATAGTGTCAAAATGAGTGAAAATACCCTTCCTCATTGAACATATCCAAAGATTTTCCTCTCATGGCCAGCAACTTATGTTCTCCTTAGAACATTATGCCTGGAAAGACCCCCCCCCCCCCTCCTTCCTACCTATTCCCTATCAAACCCTGGCCATGTCCATGGGGTATGTATCCTTAAAAAACTATTCCTTCAACATAGGGAGATTTGAGTCGTTCAATACAGTAAAGATGAACACATCCTCGTGAACATCTTCCTTCAAGTACAGAAATCAGTCCCACTTCATGAAAAAGGGCACACTGGAAACTATCTTCCTACAATTTTAGGAGCATTGAACACCTCAAAAAAGCAAACATGGGCACACCTTTGTGTTATAGAATTAAGTATACCTCAACAAACACGAATCAACATAATATTAGAACAATATGATATGCATGCATGCATATTGTATTCCTTCTTTCTACAACAGTCTTCATTTTTATCTCCACAATTTTTATCAATTCATCAAAATCATAAAATAAACGAATATTAATAATAAATATCACAGAAGTAATAATAATTACTTATAATGTAATTTATATATGGCTGAGCAGTTTTTAAAAGTTATCCTCCATCCACAATGAATCTTTATGTCATTAGAACAAAGTTCTAACTGCATAGTTAGTTAATGCCTTTCTTTTCTTGCTCTTCCTGAACAACTTCATAAAATTAATACTTAACTCTCCCAGGAAGATTGACATGAATAGAAAAATTTTACTTCCAGACCTTGCCTTGCACAAAGAGGTAAATGAAGGAAATCCATGTCCTCTTTCGACTCAAAGTCCAGCCTAGACTGAGTAGAACTTGCGCTGCATTTGGCAACAGACTTGGAGAGCAAAACTTAATTTTTCCCTTTTTAATTGAGAGTCCACTGCAAAAATAGAAAACTTGCATCTGTATTCCATTTGGTCAATTAACGCAGGGCAGAATGTTGTGTATTTGCTTATGGGACATAGAGCTAAGTTTGCCGTGGATCTGTCAACTTCTTCAGGAATGGTGCCAAAAGAATGTCTGGAGCATTATGAGTTTGTTGGTCCTTGAAATCTGAAAATCTGTTGAGTATTTGTGAAATTATTAAGATTTTCCTGGGGCTCAAGTCAATGCAAATGGACTTTAGTTAGCAAGTATTTTTGCAAATAGCTAGATTTCAACACGACAAATCAGAAAGTCTTTGATCCTCATTTTCTGTACCTGAATCAGAGCTGGATAAAGCTTCAGTATCTCTAGGATCTGAAATTAAAGAAATTATTTCACTTTCCCAGGGGACATCCAGGGGCAGATTTAGCATATTTTACTGACAGTCTTCCAAATCAAGTGATAGCAATAAACTTGTGCATATTATTGCAGATAACTTTGCTACCATGTACAGCTAAATAGCTAATAATTATATGCATGACCCAAAATAGAGTTTTGCAAGGTTGAACAAAATTAGGTTACTGACTATTTCATATGTAATTAATTGAAGGAAAAACCCCGCTCCTGTAGCAATATATGTGAAAGTAAATATTATACAGTTCAGTTGTGTTAGTGAGTATTGAAGAGATTACTAACAGCCCTTGTGTTGGAGCATGTTTGTTGGGACTATGGAAGGTAGTTCCAACAAAATATAGTAGTATGTGATCTGTAGGATAGTTCTAACAAAATATGCTAGTTTGTCAGAGCTCTGAGAACTGGTCGGTAATCAAGCAGAAGTCATACAAGTCAATTAGAAGAATATGTGGAGAATTTAATACAGCAATGCTGACATGGACACCTTTAACAAAACCTACAACACTTTTGCCACAAGAGTCTTAAGTAAAATCGTGAACATGTCATCAAGAAAGACAGCAAAGGAAGAGAAAAGGACACTTCTGTTAAGGACTCTAGTAAGGGTCAAATCTTTAACTGAAATTTGAGTGTGTTTGGCAGATGCTAACAACTTCTAAAGGGAGTAATAAGGACCAAAATGTTTAAGTTTTGCAAAGATCATAATGAAACCGAGGATTAACAAAACACAGAGTGAATGCAGCTAAGGGAGTTAGAGATGTCTTTGGTAGAATTCTGCACCACATCTTAAGTTATTCTCTTACTACAGTTCCATTTTCTCTGGCACATAGCAGTAGAAATTTCTCTCAACCCTGTCAAGGCTATTGTGATTGATGGTGGCATTATTCTCCAAGAGACCAGAAAATCCACAAGCAGAACAATGGCTAGAGATAGTTTGTTAAAGCAGTAGAGGAGAATAAATTCACCATGTATTTGAGAAGTACCAGTCACCATCCATCTGACCAAAAATAATTATTATTGGTCTAACTCAACTCAGCTTGAGAGCGAAATGAATTCTTAAAAATGGACAATTTATGGAATAATTTGCTATAAAAAATGGAAGAAGTACCAAATAGGTCAATTTTAGGAAGAAAAACTTTATATATATATCACATGATGGTAGGTGTATATGGAGATGAAGAAAAATAAAGATTTAGTTAGCCTCCAGACTCCAGCTATAGGATTTTAACATTAGTAAGTTACTCCCCTGGTCAAGTTGTGTATGTAAGCCAAGTTTTAGGTCTCTTGGTCCAATGGTTTGGCAGTACATTAGCCACATGGATAGGCACATACATATAATTTTGTGAGTTTAGCGAAATTAGCTCACAAAAGGTGAAGTCCAAGCTCCAGTGTGATGAGCAAAGTGATATGTCTGCATGTTTGTCCATATGTTTGTACCATCACTTTGGTCAAACCTTCAGGTGGATTTCTTTGAAACTTGGCATCATCATAGGTTTTAACTCAACTTAAAACATGGGCTAAAAATCCATAAAATTGTTACCATGGTGAATAAAAAAAGCCAAAAATGGTACTTTGATCAGACAAACCCTTGGAGCTGCAAAATTAAAACTTGGTACGCATACACAATTTGACTCTGGGAGTACATTGGCTAGGTTCCACCAGGCCACACGTCCTAGGTAGTTTGATCTATAAACCCTGTATATTTGGATCTGAGGAATGTTTTAAGTACATGTATATGGCCACACCCCATTCTGTGTTCATGTCATGTCAGAAAAAAGTCAAAATTGATATTGGGCCAGATCAAAAATGGTACTTTGGCCAGACAAACCCTTGGATCAACAACATGGGTGGGGTCCCACCTAGCCACACCTCTTCCCATTGGTGTGTAAAGCTAAAAAGTGACGAAAATAAATTCTGAATAACACTTGGACCAAAGGAGTTAGACCCACGAACCCATCTAAATATATATTTGATTCCATTAGTAAGTGTGTGTGTGTGTGTGTGAGTGTGTGTGTGTGTGTGTGTGTGTGTGTGTGTGTGTGTGTGTGTGTGTGTGTGCACATGTATGTATGTATGTATGAAAGTACAGGTTCATCCACAGAGGAACAGATAGAGAACTGCAAACTGTCAAAAAATCAGGCGATTACAGAGAGATTTATGGTTTCACAACCAAAGGAATCAGTACTTTTAGGGACTCCAGATTAATGAGACAATCTGAATGCAAATGCAATGCTAAACCAATTAATGCATGCTGTTTAAGTAGACATGTCCACACCACACACACACAAACACACACACACACACACACACACACACACACACTCACACACACACACACACACACACACACACACACACACACACACACACACACATACACACACACACACACACACACACACACACACACACACACACACACACACACACACACACACACACACACACACACACACACACACACAAAATGTTTTAACATCCTTTAATGTGATCATTAGTGATCATGGAAGCCATACAAACAGAAGTTTAGACACAATTAATTAATTCTTCATGAACAAAGCCCAATTAGTTATAATTTTGGTAAAAATATATATAGCCATATGAAAGCGTTGTTAATCAACCTGTCCACCAGCCTGCAAAGTCATATGATACTACAAAAATGTGGATGATTATTTACCTTGTGCTGAAACACGAGGAAGGAATACAGCAACGCAGAGAAGAACGACAAGTCCGTAATCCTGACAAAAAGAAAATAAAAGTATACACTCAACATTAAATATCTATATTACTATGCATCAATTAGAATCGTATTTAACAGCAAAGCCTCAATATTCATGAAACAGTGTATTGATGTTACTGTCATCAGGAAGTAGGCTAGTATTCACTATATTGGAAATACTCATACTTAAAATACCCTCCGGTAGAACCAAAAAAACAAAACCTCATATTCAAATTAAATTTCATACGAGTAGCTTTTTCTCTCTTTTTTTGTTGCCACCTTCATGAGGTCTTCAGCTGATAATATTTCACAAATGCTCCGAGTATGCCCAGAATCTCTCACTAGTGGTAATAAATCAGTATGGGAAAACTGTCAGTATGAAAAACCCATCAAGCCTATCTTCGGTATTAATTTGTGTTCCTTCTCTTCTGCTCCCCTACCCTCAACAAAAATAAAAAAAAAAAAAAAATGCAACATGCAATTGGTCCATGCAGAATAATAATGACATAACAACTCGAATTAATCCAATAGACGTCCATAACCAACTGATGTTGTGAATCCATTAGTTGGAATCAACCAGCATAAACTTGTAAAGGTCTATTAATGGTCAAGATTGTCTCACCACTATAAAATTGGTAAACAATATATTTGTATATACTCTGGACTGGCATAAAGAATAATAATGATACAACAAGAATACCAACAAGAATATCTCCAAATAAAGCAATCAAATGGATTGGATGGAACAGCTTTGAAAATATTTTTCATAAAATAATAACAGAATGAATTTATCTGTTAGAATTTAAAAAGAAAAAGAAAATATGTCTACTAATGTTTGATGATCCTTTACTATTTCAAATTATACATCCAGTCATTGAATACATGGAAACTATGAATCACTGACGTGTCTAATTTGAAATGTTATAAAATAAATAACTAGTGATCTATATCAGTTCATCCTCATTTCAGTTTATTAATATTCTATAAGTATATAGTCTGATCGTTATTTCATAAAACATATTTGCTCTTATTACCATGGATACTTGGTTGGATACTTTTACCAAATGTAGGCTTAATTAATTGTATCACTTTTAAAAATAAGTGTTAAAAACAAATCTGTTGCTGATAGCTATTGCATCTACTACATGGTGTTCCCTTCCCACATTTAGAGCTATAGCTGTTAATTGGTGATTGAAGTGTGTGCTCACTGAGGTGTTCAATATCTACTGGCCATGCTTGCATATACATTTAAATTAATGTCACCAATGAGGTGTACTTGAATACATAAAGTTTTTCAAATTGTCACAGGAGATGAATGGAGACAAGTTTGTTCATCTTTTTAAGTGCTTTGGTTTTACTAAGTGCTTTCAATTGGGCCAAACACTTACCAATGTGCACTTGAGAAATTTATAAATATTTTTACAAAATGTTTAGTGGCTAACCAAACACTTAAATAATACCTCAGTCACTACAGCAACCTTTCACAGTGGGGAATGACCTCATAGGCGTGCTACTAGTTGTGGCAAGTATTTCATGGAGGGCTTGAATTTTTGTTTGTTTGTTTGTTTGTTTTTGGGACACTCAAACATGTCATGAAGCATATCATTAGAACAAATTTGAAATAAGTTATCATTTGGCAATAAAATTAAGGCTATGGGGGTGAATGACAACAAAGTTAGGGTACATAGTAGATATATCATGATTAATTAATGAGTCACAGGAACCTTCCCCTCAAAACATTCAAGTCAAAGTAATTAAAGCAATTATGTTCACAGAAGATGAAAGTAACTGGTAGTGGACATAAGGATGTTTATTAACTCATTATAGTAAATCTACTGCACTGATATAAGTGCTGCATTATTTCTCCATCATCCAATTTAACCACATCAACCACAATTAGTGATTATTGAAATCAGTTTTTACAATTTAGCTTGTGAGACACTTATAGACTAGAAACTACTCATTTAGAAGCTATGAAGGTCCCTATTTTACCAAACTAATTCAATTTGGCATAACCCACAAGATGAATGTAAAAAGAAATTTCATACAAAGTAGTAACAAACAGGAACTCAAGAAGGCCCTAATTCCTACACCAAATGCACTGAGTTGGTATATGCAATAGTAGAACTATCCCAATGTACCAACAAAAGTGGAACTTTTGACACTACATGAGTCATTCTCATTTATAAAGGAACCAAAAAGTTTGGGATAAGATCCTATGACTGGGATCAAGGATATTTTACCCAGACATGCATTGCAAGTCAAATTAATTTCACCTTCCCCCAGCCCTCCAAAATAACTTCAAAAACCACATCTACAAAAACTCTGGTTTTGTAGGTTAGGAAATTTATAAGATATTGACAACAATTTGGGAAATGTGCTGTTCACATTCTTATACTCATAAGCAGTTATTAAGCAAGAATTTATTTTAAATAAAAAAAGGCAATTCATTTTGAAACTAAATGTACTACATCAGATCATCTTCTTGATTTTGGCCCTCGACTTATGTCACTATGTCAACAGATAGAGGTTTGCAATAAGTGGAGCAGAAAATTTGAGGTCTGCTCTATTAACTGACTAAACATCCACACATCCAGTTATTTCTATCTTCTGTGTACATACGTTCTTCAGTTTTTAGTGTATTTTGGATAGTTGGAAGAAATCTTTCTTTATGAGATTATGGTCATTTCCCTGTGGAGATGGTAGGCATTTGTATCTGCCTAATATGGCTTATATAAAGTTAGCCGCATTATGTTGGAAGCACTCACCAAACTTATGTTAGACTTCATACATGTTTGGGTCATGTGGGCAGAGAGACAGATAATGTTTGCTAGAGAACTTTTATGAGGCTTCCCAGCTCAAAGAGCCCTCACTGAAACAAATGGTAAGAGTGAGTAGCCCACCCACATCACTATTAAGTTCTCAATGCTCCAAATTGGATAACAATAGCTACATTGTTTGTCATCAATAAAGAATTTGCACATATTGTGGACCAATAATGAGTCCAGCATAATCCTAACCCAACAGGCTCAGTGGCATCTTCGACTGGCAAAACCTTTACACTTCCAGTTGTCCTTGTTTGAAGTCATACTAGATTGCAGTACACAATATTAAAATCTCCACCACATTCTCTTAAAACTCACCAGCTCATCCCACAAAAATCACAATAATTACAACTTTCACAGTTCACTGCTAACCAGACTTCAGACAAAAAATAATAATGCATTATTACTATGTAAATATGAAAATAAAATTTAGTGTAGAACCTTGGAGGGACCCTATAGGTAAAGGAAAAAAAATCCTTGATGACAACTATGTAAATCATATATTTAGCATGACCAAATATGAATGTATGTGTGGTGCCGTGGAGACTATGCCATACTATCTATCCATACATCTATCCTTTCATTCATGGCATGTAGAAAGGTCATATCATTTCCACTAATACTACAACAGACATGTGAAAAGTCAAATGTACCTTTCATTAATATGTTTTGTGGCTTCCCAGATTATATATATGGATATCTGTCATGGTAAGATCTCATCATGGACGTTTCAATCTGATCATCCTATAACTTGAATAAGAATGGCACAAAGAATTGGTAGATCCTGACTACAGGCTCACAGATCTGTTTTTTTTTTTTAATTTTATTTATTTATTTTTTTTAAAAATCAATAACTACAGAGTAATAAAGAGTTCCACAATTCTTTAATGTCATCTTTCAGTTTATTGGAAAGCATATGTGAACCCTGCAAGCTCACTATTGAGCTTTGATATTGTAATATAACAATGTATCCAACATAGAATTAGGCCGGGTGCTGTAATCAGCTCTTCATACTGCTGTAGCCCAAGGAAGAAAAAAAAAGGTGACCCGCCATAGTCAACACCTTGCTTTGCTCTTGTTCCTGTGTGGAGGATCATCACAACATAACTCGTCGTCTCCAATCCAATAAAGAACAAGGCTACCAGGAGCAGAGAAACAGGACAAGCCCAAGAAGAAATTAATTCGCAGTGGCCCAGGAATGAAGATAGAAACATTTGTGAGACATGCGTGAGAACAGTTGTAAGAACTGATTTATTGATTGGGCACTAAAGCCATAAAAATGTTGAGTAGAAGTAGTAAGCAACTTAAATGTATACGGGATAAGATTTCACTCTTTGTCTCATGCTGCCCACCTCTACCTGACCTTTCCCTATCAATAGATCCATCTGGGAACAATAAAGCTAAAAATGACTGGCCTATTACATCACAGAGCTCACACACCACCTGAACAGACAAGTAGGAGTGACTACTGCTGCCCAAATCCCAATCTTGGCCGTATGTACAACCTCAACAACACCATTGACCTCGGAATCAAGCACCTGATTTTGTTTTAAAAAATTCATTTCTTCAAACAGTTTTGTCTTGGGGATACTACACTAGACATCTGTTGTGGCATCCACTTGGGGAATAAATAGCACTTCTACGTTGTGGGACTGCATCCCATCTGTGATGACTTGATTAGAGCCCTATGGCTGTGTGTGGAGCATCACAGTATGAATCATCTAACCATGAGAGGCCTTAAAATATTACTCTTACAAGAATGCTGCAGTCTGAAGTCAGAGCTGAGACCAGAGTTTCTTGTCTCAAAATATATTTCTTAATCTAGGTGAATTTACAATTATAAGAGTGGCACAAACGTATGTATGTGCGTGTGTGTGTCTAGGCATGACAGACAAACCCTTGGAACAAAAAGGCCGAAATTTGGCACATGGTCTCCAAGAACTGAGTTTCCGACACTCATGTCTGTGGGAGTATATCAAGATAATTGTGCAACTAGGAATATAGTTGTGGTTTTAATAATCAAGCTTTGGAATGCTCATTTACAAATCCTAGATCCCCCACTGCCCTATGCACATTTCATGCAAACATGGCCACCAAGAGAAGATCAACTCTGCACATGCCGGTACTGAATATATGGGAATAACATGCTGTTATGTGTATTGATATTGTACTATTAATCACGTGTTTTGATTAATTAGGTGTAAGTCAGACCTATAGTGTTAATCATGTGTACTGTTATGTGCATCCATTAGAGATCATATACATTCTGATGAGTCTCACAGCTGAAGTGTCTTTTTAATGGAGCCATCCTGTGGACCATGAGGAAGCCTATATAACATAGCCAGTCAGCCTTGATTTTGTCCAAGGAATTTACTAAACATCAACTAATTATTTCTAATTATAAAATTCCATACAATGAGTGAAGCAGATCAAATTTTCATTGAGTGGTGGCACTTCCAGTGAGGACCCTTGAGTTTCCTGAACTTTGGTTGTCTAAATAAAATAAAATAAAACAAAACACTTTGAGCAACTGCCAATTCTGTCTGCTCATCATTTTATTTAGTGCTTCAGGAAGCAGTGAACAATCATGAAGTCTGAAAATGTACTTGGGATCTAGAGCACTCACAGGTAGTGCATTTTCCAGTTATCAGAGAGCTGCCCTGCTTTAGGATTGACCAGCCTTTCAGCATAGTTGGAATAAACAACTAATTCCTACTTTGGCTGCTTTTAGGTATCACCAATCAAAAATGTATATATGCAGTGCTCTGTGACTCTAGGAAGGTCATGTCAATTTTCTAGACCAGAGCGCTCCCCTAAAATGAGAGGGAAATGGAAATTTTCCTCCTCCATGTTATTCTGCCTTATGAACCACTCCACCTAAAATTTGGTAACATTAGTATCTGTGTTAACACAATGATCTGGTAGAGTTTCAACTGGTCTTCATCCATGACTCATCGGTTTTTGTGGTTGGTTAATTATATATATATATATATATATATCAAGATGAAAGGATGTCATCCTCACTTTAATGCTGCCATGTTAGTTTTATTGAGCATGCCTGAGTTCCACCATATTACTGACAAGTCTCCCTATTAAATTTAAATGCTATTAAACAACCCAGTGCAGCCTGTTGACACAGCTGATTAGTTAAGAGAAGGCATGGTTGATGGAACAATTACTTGACAGCTGTGATTTCTGATTTTGAAAAATATTTCAGAAAAGTTGATACTTATGAAAAAAAGGTACAGAAACAGGCTAGCGATAGGAAAGAAAATTAAAAGTAATAAATAAATGAAAGAGTAAGGATTTGGGGTACCTCCAAAAGGAATAAAAATAAGAAAAGGTAATTATTCAATTAAGTCTTAAATCAGGTAATAAATACACAATCATTAAGTACCTAATTCTGCATTCCTATCTCAATAAGAATTACAAGTCCACCTTACTATACTGCTAGAAGCTTGATGAGGGAATTACCTATTTGGCTGCCATACTATTAAGAACTTTTCTTCTTGTTGTTTTCATTGCAAAAGTGTTCGCTTTAGTTGAAAACAGCTGGGCCAATAAGCTTAGTGCTCATATACACATATTTTGATAGTACATTAACCACAAAATATATCAACTACTATTTCTTGAAATTTTTATAAGGGAATGCATGGCACAGACAAATTCTAAAGTTCAGTTTAAAATATGGAGTTGTGTCATCTTGCTAAGAGCATATTAATTCTGAACCAGCTACAACAAGTTGGTGAAAATTGTTAAGTAACACATTAAGACACATTAAGACACTAAATAAATTTACTTTTAATTACTGTGAACATGAGCAGGTAATGAGTGGGGTATACTCAATTATGGACAATTACACAAGCATCAAATAAAAATCCGAACTCTAGTATATCATCAGCATCACAACGATTTCCAAGATATGTTGGTAGCAACAATAGAAAAATTTTGTTTGATGTTTTCCCACTTTGTCCATGTATGGGCTTGGGCATCCTGAGAACTATCCTGGGTCATTCCTACTTAAAGATTTGGAAAATCTGGGGGCAGATTGCTAGTATCCTAGGTCTAGGTAATACATTCTATCCCTTTTCAGGGGTTGTCTTCTGGGAAATTCTCTTCAATTCTCAACTGGATATTGTGAGATACAAGTAACTGCAATCATGTAATAGGTTTCCCCAGTATCCTAAAATGCCCTCAGTTGTTACTCTAAATAATAAGTTGACATGGACTTGATGTTTGCATGAAGATATATATTGAAAGGTCATTGGACTATTTACATGAAAGCAAAGGCAATTATCAAAGCACATATTAAATCAATCTGGACAGCAAATCAATGGGATGTACTCACTCAACTCCAATGCTTAAAAGTTGAGTTAGCACATTCTTTGTCATACCAAACATCCAACCATCAAATGAGAAAGCAATTTTAGTTGAAACAAAACTATGATGTTAAGCCCTGTGGAATGTATTACCCAGAGTCCAGCTGGCTTCTTTATCAACCTGTTTGTACACCAGGTATACTAACTCTGAATACACTGGGCGTGACTGAGTAAGAGCCTGGGCACAACTGCATAAAATGCTGAACCTCAATATAATCATACACACAATACTACAGTTACACATATATCATCCTAGTTACTAACCTGAATAGAGAAAATGTAAATATATCTTTAATAATGCTACCATGTCATATTGTGTTGTATGGATAGCATGTGTTGTATGGATAGCAGAGTGCCTATGAAAGTTCTCAGTTGTTGCCACTGAGTAGTTGTGTGCACTATATTTATTGTAAGAATGGTAATATCTCGTCCTTCACCAATTATACAGCCTAGCAGTAAGAAAAAACCTAACAGTGTTTGAAAAAAAAAAAAAATGCAAACTTGGGTCAGCATCCTGGGCTTCTATATTTGAAGAAACTAGCTGAATATGAGAAACTTCATGTCAACACGCCATTGCAAGACTATCAGAGCTGGCACTGTGATGAGTGACACAGCATGCTCAAGTGGCAATTTTGTGTGATAAAAAAGTGATAGCAAGGATTAAAGGCTCATTAAGGAGTACCTGTCTCAGTTCATATGTGCAAAAATATTAATTCCACATAAAATAATACATAATGCTCAGGAATACAATACACACCTGTGAACTGAATTTTTGAGTGGCCTGAGACTAATTATTGTTGTGGTCAATTTTGGTTTATTATTTTTATTTTTTAATATTTCTAAGACACTTTTCCTTTGTACGTTCACAAGTGAAGTATGATATACACATGTGCAGTTAACAAAATTTGTACTTTCCTAAATATATGAATACCAACAAGTGGCCCCTAAAAAAAAATCAAATCAGAATCTTGTGGGAAAATTTGACTCAAGCGTTTTTAGTAATGGAACACTAAATACTTTCATAGGACCTTAAGTGAAATATCCCATTTTGACAAGATTAAAATAACATTGACAGGTGATATCAAATGAATGGGGGGAGAATAAATGTAATCTATATGCAAAGCCTAAGCATACCCACTGTATAGTTGCTGTTCACACATAAAGTATTAACATTAATATTATGTCCCCATATTGACACATGTTCTTACTAAACAAGCAACAAAATACAGCATCAGAAAGAACCCTGTCTTCACTATGTTAATTCCCAATTATATAGTCTCTTATAGTTGATTTACATTTTCCCATTTTAACACCAGCCTTCGTGTGTGTGTGTGAGTGTGTGTGTGTGTGTGTGTGTGTGTGTGTGTGTGTGTGTGTGTGTGTGTGTGTGTGTGTGTGTGTGTGTGTGTGTGTGTGTGTGTGTGTGTGTGTGTGTGTGTGTAGATGTGTGTACAGTGTTTGTGATTAGTATACCTTCTGTTCATTGTGCAAATCCTAAAATACGAAAAGTGCTACTACTATAAAAGGTTACATGAGGACTATAACAGTGGCTATGTAATTATAAAAATGTCTTATTAAGGAATATTGTAAAGTGTGACAAAGAGTGAATGAAGGGATGGCAGTTCAATTGAGAAGATGAACACATCATTCCTTGCATCACTATAGAATCCTTACATGACTGCTTCTGAACTTTATTAAAACATCACTTCTGTATAATCACTCACACAGTGTTATTATTTTCCCTTTATATTGGTGTATATGGTTAAAAATGCCCAAAATGGAATTTCTGAAATATGTATGGACTGAAGGAGTTAGACCGACAAACTCATACATATATATTTGGAATCAGTATCGCCTGTGGAGCATTTAAATAAACCATGGTCAAGTGGTTAAGGCACAGGCATAATGATCACAATCTTCCAGGTTCCACTTTTTCCTGATTCATACATGTGTGGATATGTAAGAATTTATTTATATTGTATGTTTATCCACATTACCAGCAAAGCACCAAACCAAATGAAGATAACTCTTCAGGATACACACATCTATACCAGATATGTTCTTTTTAGCTGGAATATACTTGGGCCACTTGGTTATACCTCTTCCTTTAGGTGTGAGAGTCTATAACGCCAAAATGGTACTTAATAGAAACCCTTGGACCTGACATCCAAAATTTGGTAATAACACACATCATGATTCTGAGAGAGACAAAGACTGGGTCCCACCTGGCCACACATAATGCTCTGGGAGTGTCAGGCTAAATAACCAAAAATGGTACTTGGCCGAAGTCTCGGACATAGGCTGGGTTATATTTGGCAACATCTAAATGTGAGCATATCATTGTAACCCTGAAAATGCTTCCAGATAAATATTCTTGGGGAAATGGTGTGTAAGAATTTCTCTGCTGGTTTATCTTTTTCCACTGCGATTTTACAAGAAATCTGTCTAAACAAACATTTTGTCCATAAAAAAATATAATAAAATTAAAAAATTAATTAATTAAAAATAATAATAATAAAAAAATTTTAAAAATAAAAAATATAATAAAATAATAATAATAATTATAATAATAATAATAATAATAATAATAATAATAATAATAATAATAATAATAATAAAATAAATAAAAATTGTAAAACCACCATAAGTATTGCTCAAAATTGTGGAAGGAATAGGCAGTTATTAACAATTTATAAAAATCATATATTTAGTCCCTTTTACAAGGCCTAGTATCAACTAATACAAACAATATTGGTATCATATTTTCTGTATTTAAAGCTCCACCAAAATAAATAATTCTAACTTGATATGGCACTTAATTACAAGGAAAATATATCCCATTTGTATCATTGCTTTTGGTCTCAGCAGATTGAAGTTTATTCAGAATCTCATCTTGCTGCAATAATTACAGACAAATATAAATCTAGACTACTTTTACAAGTCAGATTGGTGATTTATATTTGTGGCTTATAAATTGAGTGGAGCTTTGAAAACAGAAATATGGTACTTTCTTGACCACATAGCTAAAAACATTTCAAATTACCATTGTGATCATTTGATTTTCTATCTTCCTTCCTTTGGAAATAAACTTCCCAATGGTCCCTCTCTTTCGGGCAATTTTATTCGTCTGCTCGGCAGTCTTTGCAGATACCTCACCCAGAAGAACACCATTGTAAGCCATCCTAACCCTGACGTCGAACTTGAACAATTTCAGCTCACAGCGAAGGCAGGTTTTAGAGAAATAGGGCTTCAACTAGCAATTCAGCTGCACCGCCTATAAGGCCTGTCCACACTACACATTGAATGCCAATTAATTCAAATTGAATTCGAATTACTTGCATCCGAATTCAGATCGGGTTGCAGCGGAAAAAATTAAAGCGTTTATGGAAAGCCTGGAGTACTTCTTTATTGTATATCGCTGTGTGGGGCCACCACGTTACTTATATCAGCATTTGGGTCTAACACAGAAACGTACCTGCTGGGGGGGGGGGGGGGGGGGGGGGGGGTGTGGGGTTCCCATGCGCGTTCATCTAACATTGCACAAAATTGTCTGGCTAATTCAATAAGATCACAGTTATATGTCAACTACTTGTGTGTATAAAGTAGTATATCAACTAGCCATAAAATTTCGTCTATTGTTTGAAAGACTTTAGAGTATTTTTTTATTCTCAGGCTGAAATGGTTGGTGTTGATCTGTACAGCATATGGACTGGTATTCATCAAAACTACTAGAGCGACCAATTGCCTGGTTTGATGTAGAACATGAAATTTCAGCTATTCTGAAAGTGGGATCACCGATCTAAGATGTTAAATATTCCCTTTATCTTTATTGACTTCCTCAGTTGCAGGATGAATTTTAGGCTGACCTAATCTTCAAGAATTATTTCTGGCTGAACTCTAGCACTCTGTCTCTTTCCTGATGATCAAACATCAAGCAAGCTTGCCTGTCTCATTCTCTTAGCCATTTTGTCAAAATAGACTTCCAGCTGGTTCTGAGTTCAGAGCAAGCTGGCAGAATGCAAGATTATTCATGATAAGTACTGTTAGTGGTTCACATGTGGTGGTGATGTTAAGTGTATCTACACATCAGACATTTTAGCAGACACCTGCATATGTATGTAGACACTCCATACCATATTTAAAACTTGCTCACTCTCTCTGTCCCAGTGAGAAAGGGGGGAGAAAGAAGAGACAGAAAAGAGAAAGAGAATAGAAAGGGAGGATTAAGTTACAGCTACTTCATTCATACGCTGACATCATTGTTAAAAAAATTAGGGGGAGGTCTGCCCCCACCTACTGAAAAGTGAGGGGGCTCAAGCCCCTCTAGCCTTCACCCTTAGCTGCCCCCGCAATGTCTACCCTTAGTGGTTATGGCGTTGATGATGCGAGCCATGTAGCTATGTTCAGTAATTTTGGTGGCACTTGTGTCAGTGATAATCTTAGGCTGGGACCTTCTGCTGATTATGGAGGTTTAAATCATCATGATGTAAATGGTAATGGTGGCCCTGATATTGGGACATCTAGTTGAACTTAATATGGAGCAAGGCTTGCTGGGAGAAGAGGGCAACTTCCAGAAGTGATGGTCTTCTGAAGTACTTGAAGGCACATGCCCACTGCCCATTTCTATTGTCATTAATGATGGTGTTGCTGATATGAACTATACACCTGTAATTAGTACTATTGATGGCGGTTGTGATAATCTTAGCTTGGGATCAGTAGCTAGTTATGCAAGTTTGAACCATCTTGGTGGTAATGGTGACCCTTACAGTTTATCTAAAGAAAGTTAAGATGTTGTCTTCTCTTTTTTATTGTGCATAATATGCCCACTACTGAAGTAATTGGTGTGGTAAATTTTTTGGATAAAGATCAAATCTTAGATTTTTGAAACATTTTGTTTTTTCTGAAACTTTCCCTTACCCCTAGGAGTATGTTGTATAGCTGTTGCTTTCAGGTGAAATGGCTACAAAATATACTTGGTTGGTATATAATAAGTTATTGATTGGATGGTAGGTTTTACATTTTCTTTAGTTTGTTTGTAGAAGATAGGAATAAGTATGGAATTCTTGTCAATACACCTTTTTAAAAATAGGTCAATGTACATAACATAGTAGATAGTCATTCCTTTACTCTGTACCACCTTAATGCAATGGCAGATTCATGTACTTTTGTCCAATCTGTGGAAAATCCATGGCACAATGTATATGTATGCATTAATTTTGCACTGGCTAAAGCTATTGAGGAAAATAGACACAATTTGTTGTTCTGCCAGAGTGTATTTTATTTTATGGACAGTAACGCTTTGCACTTAGAGAAGATGGTGGACCTTGATATAATGGTAACCAGGAATCTTTTTTTTTTTTTTTTTTTTGGCATTAATGAAGGTATTCAATTGGCTAAGCATAACTCTGTCATAAATTCTCGCCTTGAAAGACCAAAGCTAAAGAATACCACAAATGCATCACCCCACG
>OZ017784.1:13824485-13846985 GCA_963969325.1 Lycopodina hypogea | reverse complement strand
GTAACCCCTGGGTGAGCTTGGTGTAATTCCTTAAGTAGGGTCTGCCTACCAGGCGGTGGAATAACTACACGAGTACCCCATAAGATACAACCATCCAACACACTTAGTTCACCCTTCCTAGAGAAGTAAGGCTTGCATGGAACTTCTGTGACGTTGTTTGGCCAACCAAGCTGAATAAATCTCCGCACCTGGGGGAGAGGATCCTTTGTGGTCCAGTCCTTAATATAAAATGCTAAAACACAAGTGGAGGACATGTGTTGGACAAGGTTAACCAATTCTGTGCATGTATCATCATTGGCTGTGGTAACTGGGCGTGGTAGCCTGCCTAATGCATCTGCATTGCACAGTGTTTTGCCTTTCTTGTAACAGATAGTGTAATTGTAAGCAGAGAATGTAACTGCCAATCTCTGTATGCGAGAAAATGCCATTTGGGGAATTCCTTTGGCTTCATTAAACAGGAAGGATAATGGACGGTGGTCAGACTCGATAATAAAATGTCTACCATACAGGAAATTATGAAATTTCTTAATCCCTGAGACAATAGCTAGACTTTTTCCAACTGTGAATATCTTTTCTCAGCAGGGTTCAGAGTTTGAGAAGTGTATGCAATGGGTTTTTCTCGTCCATCTTCAAATATATGAGACAAAACAGCACCAATGCCATACTGTGAAGCTTCATATGCAAGGATTAAAGGCTTTGAACTATCGAAATGTACGAGAACTGCATCTGAATGAAGAGCTTGTTTTGCTAACTGAAAAGTAGCCTCCTCCTTGGTGTGCCATGACCACCTCTTATTCTTTGCCAACAGTGCGTATAAGGGTGTTAGGTTTGTGGACATGTTAGGTAGGAATTTACTGTAGTAGGTAATCATTCCAAGAAAAGAACAAAGCTCAGTAATGTTAGTAGGAGCTGGTGCCTCCTTAATGGCTCTAATTTTATCCTCAGTAGGATGTCTACCAGCTTCATCAATGACATGTCCCAAATTCTCTAATCTGGGTTGTAAAAAGAAGCATTTAGAGCGATTAAGTCTTAGGCCTGCCTGTTCAATTTGTTCCAGCACAGCACCAAGATTATGCAAATAGTTCTCATGTGTGGATCCTGTAACTAGGATGTCGTCAAGGTAAACGGACACACCATTCAATCCCCGTAAGAGGGAATCCATGCTGCACTGAAATATTGCTGGTGCACTAGACACACCAAATGGTAACCTGTTGTACTTGAACAACCCCTTGTGGGTATTAATTGTCAATAATTCAGAGGATTCATGATCAAAGGGCAACTGTAGATAAGCTTGGGATAATTCAAGTTTGGTAAAGTATTTACCTCCAGCAAGGTCTGTCATTAACTCATCCACTAGTGGAAGTGGATAGGACTCTGTGAGAGTAGCCCTATTAGCAGTGACCTTGTAGTCCCCACATATACGTACAGTACCATTCTTCTTAACCACAGGAACTATGGGCGCAGCCCATTTTGAAAATTTCACAGGAGAAATAATACCAAGGCTCTCTAGCCTCTGGAGCTCAGTTTCCGCATTATCTCTTAGTGTGAATGGAACACTGCATGGCTTGAAAAACTTAGGCTTGGCAGTAGAATCAATTAGTAACTTGACCTTCCTGTCTTTCATGCAACCCAATTCATCATTAAATACTGAACAATGTTTATCAAGCACTGTCTGGAATAAACAATCATTCTTCAAAAGATTCACTTACCCCAAATTAACCTCAAGCAGAGATAGCCAATCTCTACCCATCAAATTAGGTCCATCCCCTTCAACCACATGAACACACACATCAACTAATTTTCCCATGTATTCTGCTTGCACTGTAGCATACCAAGAACACAGATTGGCTGACCTGTGTATGTCTTTAGCTGTAGCAGCTGATAAGTCAGAAGGTTAATAAGGGAAACGGATGCACCAGTATCCAATAACATCTCAACTTGAACAGTATTCAAGGCAACTTGCACATGCATTGGATCACTTGCTTGATCCCTGACAACGCAGAGACTGTGTGTATGGTCAGCACACTGGTCTTCAGGCATATCCTGTAGTACAAAATTAGTTTCCTTGCCAACTTTAGATTCTTGCTGGGCTTTCCTGCACACTCTAGCAATATGACCTTTTTTCTTGCAGAATTTGCACTCAGAGTTGATAAACTTGCAGGCAGGAGCTAAATGTGGACCTCCACAGCTGTAGCAGGTTGGGTTTCTTCTCTTGGTGGGAATCTTGCCTTTAGAATGTTTAAATGTTCTGGAGTAATTGACTCCTGGCAAAGGCAACAATGGAGCACTGCTATTTTTGCTGCCCTTGAGGTCGAGGGTATCTCTCTCGGATGCCTCAATCGCTTGAGCTAGCGTGTAAGCTTTCTCATAGGTTAGATCAGTTTCAGCCACAAGCTTACGCTGTATGGTGTCATGATTCACATCACACACTAGACGGTCACGCAGCATCTCATGGAGCTTGTCTCCGTAATTACAATATTCAGAGAGCTCACGCAAAGCAGCTACGTAGGTAGCTATCTACTCTCCTGAGGCTCGGACTCTGGTATTAAATTTATACCTTTGAACAATCTCCGAGGGAATCGGCTGGTAATATCCCGCGGATCAACTAACTTATAGTCCGACACCTCGCCTAAAAAATTGCGTTTTAAAAAGAATGCTATTATTAAGAAAAAGAATTTGAAAACGCTAAAAAACGCTAAAAAGCGTGTGGAGGTGTAGATAAGTGTTTAAGTAGCAGTGTAGGTTTATCTTGGAATTTTTTTTGGAAAAGTGAACCGTATAAAAATGCTGTTATTGTCCCTCCTAGGTTTTTGGTGTTTAGCAGCGATTAGGTAAGTATGTGCTACAGCTTATAAAATTAATTATCAATTCAAAAGAAGGAATTGGGTGTTTATATGATAATCATATCTCTTTAATCAACCAGTATTTGAAAATGTGGGGTTGATTGTTAAGTAAACAGGTTTTTTTTGTGTGTGGGTGTGTGTGTATGTGTGACCTAATTGTCAAACTAATATCAGAATCAAGCCTTGCTTAGAACTGTTTATGTATACCATCATCACATACTTGATGCAATCAATGATTAGTCTGATTCTCACGTCCATAATTAATCAGATCATGTGGACCAGCCTTACATTAAAACTTCCACTTTAAAGAACAATCTATGTCCATGATGAATTAGCACTTGGAGGGAGATGGTGGACCTTGATGTAATAGTAAACAGGAAATTTCTTAGCATTAATGGAGGTATTCAATTTGCATGCTAGTATACAAATGAATTCTTTAATAACTCAACATATACTTTGATTTTCAATATACTAGATTATAGAACTTTTGCAGCACATGAGTTGTTCACACATTTGCCTTTTTAATTAAGAATGACATCACTCCGATTGGGAAGTGCCCAGTCTAATGCTGAGTTCCGCTTGCACTGTGACAGAATTCTTGCAAATGTTGGAGGTCTATGTCCACTGTAATCTGCCTAAATCTATGATCCACCTTTATTGAAAGTTGTTAGCTGTTGCAATTGAAATTTGTTTCCTTTATATTTTGAAGTTCCCCTACTTCCTCACTCTGTGTGATTAAATATTTAGTAGGAGTGATTGTCTGCATTCTTTCTTTGCATTATCCCAATGAAAGCATATTCAAAGACTTAATTGGATTCCAGAAAGGAACAGCATAGACACATTAGTATGCGTTGGGATTGATGACCCCCCCCCCCCCCCCCCCACACCAAAATTGAAGAAAAGAGGATAAAGTGGAAGGGGGGGCGGGGAAATGGAGCCACTGTTAAATGGGGAATAAATACAAATATGATATGCTATTCTAAACAGGGTACTGTATTCCCCGCATCCTTTTGAGCTTAATCTTCACCTAAGAGAATGTAAAGGGTGAACAGACAATGCATAATAAGTAATATGTATAACAGTACAAATACCCGATTCAAGTAGGACTCTATATGTTGAGTGTGAACTCCAGTTGGACTGACAAAGTGAACGGAGTGGTTCACTGTTTCGTGCCTGGCCACTTGAGGTATAGATGCCACATGTCTATATGCCGCCCACTGGTCAGAGTGAACTATGGTGCCATTCTCTGAATGTGCCTGTATAATGGGCAGTAATGTGGCTGCATCCCTATTTTTTCCACCATTTCCATGTAGCCTAAAAATAATTAATTCAAAGAGTCCTAAAAGATATTACTATAAATTATTGAAAATGTACGCACCCAAAGCAGGTATATGGGAAGTATCAACCATCCCGAACACCCACGCATCAGTACTTGGAGGTCGTCCTTTGTGATGCTTCATAATTACAAATATTATCTACAACAACCCCAGAAATTGACTATTTTATACCTTCGGTTTGTGTGAAAACTGTGACTCGTCTATTTGGACGATCACATTTGGTTCTCCCAGTTTAATAGTTGTGTTGCAAAGGGAGACAGAGCAAACCTCTCTCAGCCACAAAAAAACATCTATTGCCATTTTGTGGCTGCAGTCTGCTTCTTTTGCTGCTGTGGTCACTGGGTATTCTCGTGACCACCAATAAAACAAAAACAACCACTTTTTCAGCGGATATTTCGATTTACTGAAAAAACTACCTGCATTACACAAGCAACACTAAGATAATGGCAATGCAGATATTATTAGGATTTTTTTTGAAGTTGTGATAACTATATACCAATTCGGATGGATGTGGTTTGCTTGCACTTGGGGCATCCCCAAATAAATCCATCACTTGAACCCTTTTTGCTCCAATTGTTCTTGGATACACCACACCTTGTGTTACAGAAATGCAGCTGCAACAGTCCATGGACACTAATATTTATATCAGGGAGCGACATACCTGGGACAACTACAGGATGATGCCAACAAACCCTCCACCCTGAGGTACTGAACCAGCTCATGTGCTGATCCAAAAATAGAAGGTGCTAGAGATTGCAGTGTTGTAATCCCTGGAGTACTTGCAGAGGCCATGCTTGCTTTACACTTTTCAATTTATTTGTTGATGTGGTTTTTTTCCCTCCCATTATTTAATTACTGTGGGTTTTTTTTCCAGCACAAGCCCAATATTATAAAAGAAATAATTTGCCAGAGGAAAAAGGTTGGGGAGGAAAGAAAAACCAAGATATTTCTATATATCTACACAGTTTCCTTGCTTAACAATTTCACTGCAGCATTTATATGTAAATATTTCATGTTGCTAAATACTTACCTCCACATAATCCATTCAACAACAAAAAATCAAGAAAAAAAGAAAAAAGAAAAAAAGAATCTCATTCAAGAAAAAGAACCAAGAAAAAAAAACAAAAAAACAGTGGGGAGGAAAGAAAAACCTGCAGTGCTACTTAAAGACTTACCTACACCTCCACACGCTTTTTAGCGGTTTTTAGCGTTTTCAAATTCTTTTTTTTTAATTTTTACAATAGCATTTTTTTAAAAACGCAATTTTTTAGGCGAGGGGTCGGACTATAAGTTAGTTGATCCTATCCCGCTACCAGCTTCGTGATAGCGGAGTAAGGCGTAGTTGCCAGTTGTCCTACTTCCACTAGGCTGCGTATGAGCTTGTAAGTGGAGGAGCCACAAGCTGAGAGTAGAATGGAACGCTTCTTGCCTTCGTCAGCGACGCCATTCGCTATGAAATAATGATTCAATCTTTCAACGTAAATCGTCCAGGTTTCTTTCTCTGTTGATACTGGGAGACTGTCCCATTAGTAGACATTTACAACTCGTCACCAATGTGGTATCTTATGTGATATCTTAATACTAGCTTTATTGATAGCCAGTTAATAAACCCACACGCTTAATACTCACTTATAAAAGATAACAGAACCTTTCATTGCAAGACGACAAGTATTGCAGACGGATGAAGTGCAAGAACACGTGGAAGAACAAGACAAAGACAATTGCAATGTTTTATATACATACAATATACTGCTAATGAATGCCTAATCAATGACGTCATGAAGCATCATCCTTGAGTGGTATAGTCATTATACTGGAGTGGTATAGTTTACCACAAAAGTATTGATCCCAAGCTGTGGGTGTGCCTACTGAGGTTTTGAAATTACAGTGGTTGCAAAAACACATGGAAGAATTACCAAGGTGGTCCAGTGCTGGCAACCAAGTGATTTAGCATAGCCATTGTCAGCTGCAGCTGAAAGATGGTCAACAATTTTTTTGGATGAAAGACTAAGCTGTTCTTTGGAAGATTACTGATTACTTTTTTGCATTTTCTTCTTTCTTTTTTTTTTTGGCACTTTATGTATTTGGCTTTGGTTTGAAATAATTTTTTTTTTTTTTTTTTTTTTTTTTTTTTTTTTTTTTTAACCTTGTAAAATTGGTGACCTATATGTAGGAATAATTACTTAAATTTGAAGCATAATTGGTACCTTTAGAAGCATAATTGGTAATTTTTAGAAGCATCATTGATCAAAAATGGAGCATAAAAGAATAGCACAATTGGTCCAAAAATTAGCATAATTGGGAAAAGCCTAGTCCAGTCATTCTAGTGCAATATCTAGATCAACCCATAATTAATTGTAATCGTTCTTTGTTCCATAATTATATTTGCAAGTATTATGCATAATAACATAGTAGTATACTTTAAAAGAATCGGCTGTGTTTGTCTGTGTGTAGGTGAGTTTCAATGTAACTTTGAATGAACGTTTTAGTCCAGCTGCCACAGGGTGGGCATTGTTTCATGGTATATACAACACTCTTTTTGTGGATTTAATGTCTTAAGACCATGTATTTCAAGAATGTGCAGGGTGACATTCTGTAAATGTTGAGCATTTTGAAATATGGGTCATTATATACTGAGTGCATAATCTACTAAGATAGTCTGATCATGAAATAAAAAAGTACACACACGCACGCGCGTGCACACACAAAAACACACGCACACACACACACACACACACACACACACACACACATGCACACACGCATGCACGACACACACACACACGCATGCACACGCATGCACACGCACACACCCACACACCCACACACACACATTTTATAAGATGAGACAATTTTTATAGGAGAACTAAAATATAACCAATGGTAAGGTGATCATGAAATATAAAAGTACATTTAAAAAAAAGAAGTTGTATTTATATGCCAAATGATCAAACAGTTGGCAGGAGCTATATGATTCTGTAGCATGCTGTGTGTGTGCTATGAGAACGTGGCAGCCTTATATCAATATGTACATATAAAAAGTATCACCATCGAATGGTTCAGAAGCCAAATGCATTATTTGGGAGGAAACTTGTTTTGGAGTATATGTGATGTTGTTGGTTTTTTATATCCAAAATCTATATGTTAAGACTTTATGTTTATGGAATTCATCAGGTAACATCATGCCACCATTGAGTATTTTGATATATTTTGAATTTAAACTCTGTGTACTGCAGAGGAAAAAAAAAGTTTACTAAAAATGTGACTAAATAGTATAAAGCACTGTGTATCATATTGAATATCTATATGAATAGGAATATTCATAGAAAATAAAAATGTTATTGTGTGATTTAATATAAATACTAATGAAGGGATGGTTCAAAATGAAGAGATATTTTTATGAGCTTATTGAAAAGGTTATAACTTCATATTAATTGAACATTTTTCACATATCATTTCTTTTCTTAGCATCACTGTTAATTTGTAATTTTTTTTAGTGAAAGTTTCACTGCAAGGTCATTCCTCTTGATATGATTATTGCATTGTAGTTCATATACTTAATGCAAAATATATTTAAATTATAAATGTTACACAAAAACAATGGCAGACAATCTGAAAGAGCTCTACTGTTTTCTAGATGTGTGAAAAATCCAGAGTAATGTTGGTTGCCATTGCTGTGAGTGCTACATAGCTTCAAGGCTTCTCTAACATTTTGTGATCCTCTCACTTCTCTTGATCTTATGAATCTAGACACACAGTCAGCAAGGTACCCAGCATCTGTAGCATGCAGGTCATGATAGACCATTCCACATATATGCAAACTTTAATAGCCCACTGATTATTTCACTCTTGACACATACCCAGAATGTACAACCTGAATGATTTCTTTCCAGCTCTCCAATCTGCAGTTCTACATAAAACAGATCACATCCATGTGATAAATTCTTTCCACCTTTCGTTGTTGCCTCTTTGGTAGAAGATAACTCATGCCTCTTGCATTAAAGTGTATCTCTGAATGTAAGATTGATTGATAAGTAGACGCACAGTTTTTTTGTGTGACCTATTTGTCAAACTACTACCTGGATAAGACTTGTTTGGAACTGTTAATTTTTAATATCGTCATATAATTTGCTGCACTGGATGATTGATTTGATTCTCACATGTCCATAGTAATCAGATCATGCAGATCATCTATGCAATGAAACTTCCACTTGGAAAAAACATTCATCGATGATGAGTAGACAGGGAAACTACTCACCCTTATCTAACAACACTGGATAATTGAGCTATGCAACGACTCTTTCTTTGAGCTAATTGTTTGTTGTTTTTTTTTGTGTTGGGTTCAAACTGTAGTCTATGTGTGTAATTCTAAGATTTAGGAATGATCATATGTTTATTATTATGGCATTGCTCACAATGTTCATAACTGATAAGATATTGCAAAATTAACACAGTCTATACATGAAAAAGAAAATTACGTAAAATGTATTTAATTAATACAAAGTCATAACATCTTCAATATGCCAATTCACCCACCTCCCCACCCCCCCCCCCCCCCCACCGTTTTTGAGCTACCCCTTGATTCGTACTCTATTAAAACACACACTAGCATTTTATTTTTGTTCTATGTATCTTTCTGGTGATACTGATATGCAATAAGACATACTTTATACCATTTAGTTAAATACTAGCACGCAATTGCGGCCTTCGGCGACATTGTTTGCTAGGCCACCTTTGATGGACTGTGGTCACAAAATTGTCTTAAGAAAGCACATGTCTTATGGGTGGACATGTTTTCTGGTGCACATGCCTTTCAGGATGACATCTTATGAGAGCATATGTTTTAAGGGAGGTCATGCTTTATAGGAGGAAATGTCTTATGAGTGGTCATGAGGACACCTTAGATGAGGAAAGGATTTACTGGAGAGTGTGTTGTATTAGAAATAGTGTATTACATGATGGCATATCGTACAGGCAGATATGTCTTGCAGTAGTATATGCAGTATGAGTGGATAAGTATTGTAAAAGATACATGAATTGATGTAGGATATGTTTTATTGGAAGGCATATTCAATATGTGGACAGTTCTATAGGATGGCATGTTGTGCAGGTGGACATGTATTATTGGAAAATATGTGGTAGTGGTTGTCATATCTATCATGAGAATATCTGTTGTGAGAGTACATATCCAGTAGGTGTGCATGTCTTACAGGTCTGTGCAGAAGCTGCATCAATTGAAGTCACTGTGAGTTTAGGCAGCTGGTGTGTTGTTTTTTTCTCCAGTAATTTTTTTTTTTTTTTTTTTTTTTGCTCTGAGACATGCTTCCAATGATTTATTGTTGGAAATGTTCTACTTGAGTATGTAGGTTTATTGTTGTGTTCTGCTTGCTTGTTGTTTTGTTCTTTTTGAAAAGTCAATCGTCTTCTTGCATGCTCGGGTATTTGAAATTGTAGTTTGAATACGCCAGACAATGATGATGGGTGGTTTAGTTGTTACCATACACCACTAAGATAGGTTTGAAATATTTGATGGAATAATTTTCATACTAACATTATATCTATGGCTCTTTCAGCAATGAGCTCTTTTGGCCCATTTTTTTTTTTTTTTTTTTTTTTTTTTTTTTTTTGTTACTTTCTTCCACAATGTTCCTCCTGTGAAAGTCTTGATTGTCATTACTTCAGTTTTACAGGAATTTAATTTTGTTGTACAGAAATAGTTGTGGGTTGAGGTTGGGGGGGGGGGGGGGGGGGGGGGGGTCTCAGAGGCATGTCCAGCATGAGGACAGGTTCTTTATGATGGTATGTTATGTTGGAGGACATGTATTGCTGGAGGGCATTTGGTAGTAGTATTCATGTCTTTCATGAGAATATGTGTTAGGGGAGGACATGTTTAGTAGGTGTGCATGTCTTACAGGTCTGTGCAGAAGCTGCAACCATTTAAGCTGTTGTGAGTTTAGGCAATGGCTTTTTTTTTTTCCTTCCAGTTATTATTTTTTTGCTCTGACACATGATTTCCAAGGATTTATTGGCTGAAATGTTCTTAGGTATGTAGGTTTATTTTTATGGTGTGCTTGGTTGATGTATTTTTGATAAGTCAACATCTTCTTGCATGCTTTATGGTTGGAATGCACCAACTTTAAAATAGTAGTTGCAATGAGCCTTTTTTAAAGCTTCTTTTAGTTACTACACTTGAACAATGAGGTGTTGAGAAATCTGACATAGCCCAGATTACTTATACTTATCTGAATATCATATCTGCCAATTTTCAACCATATCCTAAAAGCCATTTGGCAGGTTATTATATATATAAACACCACCAGCTCTATTGGTATAAGATTTAGTCCAATTTTTTCCCTCTGCAGTACAGAACTTCAAAACTAAAATTATCAAAATGCTCAATAGTGACATGGTGTCACCTGGCAGATTACATAAATATGTCTTAAGGTACAGACAGATTAAGAAAAAAAAACAACATTATATATACTCCAAAACGAGTTTCCACCCAAATATGGTGTTTGGCTGCTGGATGAACTATTCTCTATGGCCCTACATTACCCAATAAATACTTTGGTTTCCATTGCCTAGAATGGTGGGTGTAACTGGCATTTTTCTGCAGCTTCACTGACAATGTTGATATATTGTCTGAATTGTATTTAACCTTCAATTTCCTACAACATGATCAGAGTTCAGCTAACTGTTCAAAATTTCACATTATAAAACTTGTAATACAGTCCCTACATAATTTGACCATTCCCTTTTTTTCCATATTTCAATAAAAATGCTCCAATTAGTCAGCCTGAAATGGCCATGCCACCAACAAACAACCCTCTTTAGGAATACATACATGCATTTCACTAACTAAAATCCTGAAATAAATAAATTCCCTCATCTAAGGTGGTGTGCTGATCACATGGGAGTACTCTCGTCAGTGTAAAATGGCCAAACATTTTACTGCACCAACAACATTTGAAACCCTTCGAAATCTGACTTTACCTTCTTTTTCAACACAGAAGCACCCATTAGTCAGCCTGAAACAGGCAATTTTGACAGTTTTAGCCTGCCACAACTATAATAAATCGAATCAAATTTAATTAATTATACTACAGTACTAAAATTAAGATTTCCACCTTTTGATACATGTTCTGACTCTGTAGCATCAAAGTTGAAGGAATATAAACTGGATACACCACATACATGCATGACCACACGCACATGACCATGTGCATGCACACACACACCACACACACGCATGCATGCATGCACACATGCATTCACACACACAGATAGAGAGAGAAATGGGCTATCTATTAATGATTTTCGAAAGCTCTACCTATAAACTTTTTGATATGTACTGTGAACTAAGGGGGAGAGGCTTTACATCAACCTCACTATTCCTTAGTGTTTCGGGCCCCTGGGTTTCATGTGAAAATATGTGGAAGAATATGCCTGTTTTACTCTGTTACACCCACTGAATCAGGTGTGGCTTTATGTTAACCGTATCATGATATGCTTTGATGTCATAAAAAAATGGATGACAATCAACTCAATTGTTTTGGAGGATGCATAAAGGCCATTTTTGGAATTTCCTGCCTGCCACACCCACTGACATGCCCATCCAAGAACATCTTTTTGTAACTCCCATGAACCCCAGATATTTTCAGCTCCACAATCCAGTCATGTTGGACGAGATGGGCACAAACAAACAGAGATAAACAAGCAACCAAACCAATTAGAGTGAGATGGAGAACATAAGTTCCCCTTGAAATCTAACTTCACATAGATTATTTTTTCCTTTCAAATCTTAAGATTTTCTAGTACTAGTTAGGAAAGTAAACTTGAGCTATTAAAAAAGTAAAGAAGAAAAAGGGACACAGTAAAGTTTAAAAAAAAGAAAAAAGAGTGAAGTATTGAATTCTAAGGGGGGGGGGGGGAATTATCAGTAGTAACTATTATAACTTTACTTTTATCAGTAATAGATATAAATTATGTAGACATGCAGCTTTGTTTGTTGATTACAAATGGTTGGTTGGAAGTGAGAAAAGCTGCATACCCGCTGGTTCAGAGATCAAAGGAGAGAGGGAATAAGAGAGAGAGAGAGAGAGAGAGAGAGAGAGAGAGAAGAAAAGGAGGGGAGAGCACAGTACAGGGATTGCACTGATAAATTTCAGCTTGGGACAGCTTGCCATAAAAGAAAAAAAAAAGAAGGGGAAAATTAACAAGGAAACTTCCTTCATTCATGTGTAATAACAAAGTTATAATCAGATCAGATTTAAAAGGACACTCATTATTAGATGGAGTTATGTTTACAAATGAAACTGTAATTGGATCACATATGCAAAAAATGTATATAACCCAAAGTTGTTAGAAAGGACATTAATTATTATAGGTAATTCAGAACACCTGAAATATTATTAAATGTTACTAGAAGATTATATAGCTTTTTATTTTATGATTCGATAATTAAGCATTTTTCCTTAGAATTATGAGGGAGGGCAGAAGACCAGTGCTATTAATTATGATATGCAACATCTTTTTTTTCTCTTCTTTTTCTTTTTTCTTTTTTTTCTCTGATAACCCTAGTAAAACCGTACCAGGCACCCAAGAATCATGTCTGCAAGGTTTTTTTTTTTTTTTTTTTTTTTTCCTATATCCATATAGCCATTTGCCTATTGAGGACGACACATCTTTTCACATTAATGTACAGTAGAGAAAATACATGTGCAATGCACAAAATGCTATTTTGTTATGTTCTCCCCCCCCCCCCCCTACAAACTAACAAGTTCACTGAGTCTAATTGTTGAGAAACTACCTCTGACCAGAAGTGCTGAGGTCCACTGCTCAACTCCACCTCCTTACAAATTTTAAAAATTTGTTTAACTAAAAACCATCAAGAGTGAGTTTTATTTGTTATGGTACTTTGGTAATCAATTGGATGCACACAATTGTGAGTACATATGTACAAACTACTTTTAGTCTGACACACTGCAAATATCTGGAAATATGTGGGATATGTGGAAATATCTGGAAATATCTGGAAATATCTGGAAATATCTGGAAATGTTGGGAACTATCTGAAAGTGTTGGGATTCTGGTCTATTTGTTGAAAAATATTTGTTGCTGAAAAAGCTACACTTTATTTTCCACAATATTCCAGCTTAGCTACACTTGCTCAGTGAGGTGGTCTGGAAGAAGAATTCTGGGACAGTGTTTGTTACATGATTCCCTACTTCACTGATTCCTGTAAACTTAGAATTCTAAATGATAGTGGGACAGTCTGTTTTGCGAAATTCCTGTGATTTTAGAATAATTATTCTACATGAGCTAGCTACAAGCAAATTGAAGAGGTGGCAGTCTTTTTCGGTATTACATCTTACACATTACTGGCATCCCATTTTTCACATTACGTGAGAATGTGGAATCGTGAAGTAGGGAATTTGGTAACACATTCTGTCACATAATTGTGTTTCTGCAATCTTGCTGACACATCACGCTACTTACCAGTTTTATTTCAAAGAATTTTTTTTTTAATTTTATTTATTTATTTTTTTAAACTTTCATTATCTATCTACCTATCTACCTATCTATTTATCTATCTATCCATCCATCCATCTATCTATCTATGGGTGATTTTTCATCCATTTAAGCATGATCTGGACACACGGACAAATAGACTATTCAATCTTTATAGTAGCCCCATTAAAATTGGTGGGTGCTCACGTAGACCAGAACTTTTGTCATGGCACTCTTGTTGCTTTTTAATTGGCCCTGCATGGCCTATTACAGACTTAGCGCCCACCCCCTCCCCCTCTAAAGGTGGTAGACAGGGGAAAAAAGCATGTAACATGTTCTGACTGATAAAAGGAGTTGAGAGGTCTCATGTGGCTTATTCTAAACATCATGGTACTATATATCAGTTCTTATTCCCTGGGAATGGGGTAGGCTCACACACTACATGTTTGACCCCCCCCCCCCCCCCAAGTTTTTCTTCTATTTTAGGGCTATACAAACTGGGAAAAAAAAAATTGCAACAAGTGTAGCAATGTCAAGCTTGAAGGCCAACACAATGAGGCCTGCTAGCCACACCTACAGAGTTTCTACTTATCCTGTCAGGCATCCAGCCTGCTGAGCTACAATGCACTGGAGCAATCATTTCACTCAGTCAAAGGACTCTGAATTGACCAAAACATTTATTACATCACCTGGTCTCAGAGTCCCCCTCCCCCTCCCCCCCAGGACATCAACGCTGAAGTCTAGCCGCCCACTAGTTCCAGCTGCCCACTAGTTCCAGCTGCCCACTAGTTCCAGCTGCACTGAACCTCCTCAAGAAGATCATGCAGGAGGACCAACTCAGTGCAGCTCAATGGATAACAGAAAAGTGGAGAAGCGAGTTGGAGTCAATGACCACTCCACTGCACTTCCACTTCCCCACCCCTCAACAAAGACCTTTGGCCTAGATTTACCCAGGTTGGCATGGCCCAGCCTCAATTCCTTGAAATTATCTTTAGAAAATTCGAACAGAATGGGTATTAACCTTGTCACTACAGCTATCCTCACGCCTAATCTCATCTACCTTTCACCTCAGGAAGTACCCTTGTTATTTTTCATAGCTCTCAATTTTTAGAAATTATTTTTTAGAACCAAGTAGTCACAGCACTGTGGGAGAGTGTCTATGTGAGTGGGGAGGGGAGGGGGGGAAGGATGAGAAGACAGAGAGAGATCAATCGTTAGGAGCTAGAAGCCTACAACCTCAGCTGCTATCCAAAAGCTGAGGTTGACACAACTACCTGGGATTTATTTTCTTCTTAATTTTATTTGTTGTTTTCTTATTAAAAAAATAAAATAAAATTAAAAAAAATTTTTAAAAATAAAAAAATTATAGAGGGCAACTTTATTTCAAAATTACAACTGATATCTTGGCTGAATTTGAAAAAGAAGAGGGCTTGGCAAGAAACAAAGTTTAAAGTTGTATGACCTCACTTGGCTAAACCCACAGAATTGTATACATGTACCTAGCTATGTGGCTAATGCACTGCATACCTCAAACTTAGCTTGCATACACAACTTCAGCAGGGGATGAACTTGGGCAATGTTAAAACCCCATGATGAGAATGTGAGGACCTTCAGACTGGAAAACCAGGTGATTAAGTGAGTATGGTGAGTTTATTTTGGACCAAAAAATGGTCATAATTACACAATACTAATTTTGTGTTGAAATTATCTTTAGCAAAATTCTAAGAAAATGGGCATCAACCTTGCCACTATACCTATCCTCACACCAAATTTCATCTACCATGTAGTTAAGGAAGTACCATTATGATTTGGGAACACAATCAGCATTATGGATGGACATGCACATTCTTTTTTTATAAAGGAAGTGTATACAACAGAACAATTTGAGAAGGGAGTTGACTATCTTCACAAAATATTGATAGTAATTGGTATCCATAAGAATACATTATATTTCACAGTGTTGGCCTTCAAGCTTGACATTTAAACATCCATGGAAGCGTGAGGTTGGAGATTATACGTTGACAACATATATTTAAATATAACCAATACTTCAGTAAGAACCAAAAAAATAAAACAATCGAGTACAGAAACTGCTATCCATGCTGATAATTTAATCCAAGTTGACATCATTTTGATAATTAACATCGATACACATGAACCCTCCAATTTTACTACTTTCACATCAAATATCAATGTATTCACCAACCCACAAGCAAATGTTCCATCTTGTAATAAAAAACACATTAAATTGTTTAATAATATCTCTTTAAGATGTGAGTGTGCAATTAATGAAAATAATTGTAGGTTGTTGGTTCATTAATAAAATACTGTATTTGAAAAACAGCCACAGCATTACTGCTGGATCCATCCGTCCAAGTTAAATTCTTTTTTAACATTTTTTTTTAAAGAATCATGATAAGTACACTGAATATTACATTAAATTAATAATATAAATAAATTAATGTAAATATCATTAAAAGTTTATTATAGCAAGTATAAAAGCTTCTCCTGTAACTGTTTGAATGTTAGTCTTTCACTTGCATTGTGAGCCCAGCAGCCTCTCATTATCTCATACATACTACGAGGACACCTTTCTGGGCAAGACAAGATGAGGCGCTCAGATCCAGTGAGTGCATTCTCTACCAAATCTGCATCATTCATTTTGTAGTATGGTTCGTATTTGGCAAGCACAAAAATCTCCCACATGGTGACTCCGAAGGACCACACATCTGTCTTGGCAGAGAACTTGCCAATCTTCTCGCACTCGCTATTCCAAGAACTCTTTATTCTTGAGGTATCAACTGTGGCATAGGTATGCAATGGTGAATTATCATCAGTTTTATCATGGCTTCTCCCTGGTGTTGAAAACATGGAAGTAACTGGCACACTTAAATATTTTTTATCATCGAACTGTGAATACAGATCATTAGAAGAGTTGTTGCTTTACTCTCGTACTTCATTTTGAGATCGATTAAGTTTGTTGTAAACATTATCATCACAATCTACTTGTGAATAAACTCCATCACATACTCCAGCATCTCCAAACATTTCTGCTTCAGATCGATGCTCCTTGGATGCATTTATCTGATATGTGTTATTTGCATTGTTACTAGAATAGTAAAGTGGTGGGTATCTTTTGTCATCATCTGTACAAAAATCTGTTTTTCCATTGTTTTCTTCTTCTTTAAGCGTAAACACAGAATTACAAGTATAGCAATGACGATAGCAACAATTAGCACAAGGGTAATGACCATTATCACTCCTATGATAACAGTGAGATTGTTGCTACTTTGGGGACGAGTTAGAGTAGATGGAGATGTACTGTCACTGCCAGTAGAAGTTGTGGTGTCTATAGGAAAACAGGAACACATACATAATATAAAATTAGGTCAGTTGAGTTTAGGGGGAGAAGGGCATATTGCACGACTCCTTATACATGTGGATTTACTGCAACCATGTGAAAGCCTGATGTACACAAAGTCAGGTATGTGATGTGTGCATATATTATAATATCATGTGACAGACACCTGATAGTTAATATGTTTCTTAGGTATGCATTTTTGTATTTTGTAATTTTATATGAGGAATCAGGAGCATATAAATGTAGATACACCCTCATTTTTCTTTTCACTGTTCTGTGTGCACTGCAAGGTGAAATACTTTCTAACCAATTTTAAATTTTGGTACCACCCTTAACTTGACTGAGTAATATTCAAAAAAGAATTTCAACTCTATTAATATTTTACAAAGTGAAGGTAAGATTAACCAGAGGCCCCTTGCAGCTTTGTTTGCAATAATCAAGGTGCCGACTGTCAAAGAAACAGAATTATTGCCTTGTTTATCCAACACCTAATCAAACCGCAGGTTTTGCACAAACAGAAACACACATGTACACAACTACAGGTTGAGGTGTAGCCTGGTGGGACCCAGCCCATGTTAATCCATGTGTCAAGTTGGGTATGCATACCAAGTTTTATGTAAGTGCAAGGGTTTAAGTTGTCAAAGGAATTATCAAAATGTTCATAGAAAAATATGCATAACTACTCATGAGTCATATATTTGCTAATACTAACAAAAATAATAAAATGAGGAGACTATTTCACAATTTCGGGTATGATTGTGTTTTTTTGTTTTTTATTTCCTAGAGCTGCTCAAGTCTGACCCTCAAATGCTAACTGGATCCTTCAGATTGGCAGTGATTTACCATGCTGCATTTAGATATATCTATTGATATGCAGTATAGGCTGTTACATAATACCATCATATTATGGAAGTAGAGCATGGATGCAAACATTCAAAATTTGTTTTTGGTTGGCAAATTATAATCAAGGAATTTCTCCTAATTCATGCACCACTATGCACCTGAAAAATTAACTTCAAATTAATCTTAAACTTATTTCATATCACTTACTATTAACTATTGCTATTGTTTGTGTATTACCATGCATTAAAAAGGAAGGGGAAAAAAGGAATAAAATTGGTTTAATAAAATTATTGATATGGTACAATACGATGTGGTGATAATCTAATTCTCTTTTTTTTTCTCCTTGTTTTAGCTAGTTGGTTCTTTGCTGTATCATATGGATTATTGATCACACACATATAGGAAGGAAAATATAGACTATATAGAAGCTATAGCCTTACAACTTCATTAGCCTGGTATCAAAGCTGATATCATAGCCGGCTTACTGGCATTAAACTCCTGTACATACATGTCACCTTTGAAATACGGGACAAACTTCATCTGCAACAATCTACATACCACTATAACTTGATAATCATTATCTTATCTTTACAGAGAAAGAAGCTTGTTATCTCATCATATTGTAGTAGCAATGGATCAAAAGCTTTTTCTAAGCTAAGCTATCTTGTGTTGACATTTCAAAAGCTGGTCCTGCTTTTGGTGTAGTGTTGTGCACATATGATTGAACCATTCCATCACATTTAATGCAGGATATTACTAAATAATGTTGGTCTCAATCCAATTTCTGCACCCCATATTAACGTGTGATCAAGACCAATTCAAACACAATTATCAAATGCAATATCATGCTTAGTAAAAGGTACCTTCAATCCTGCCAAAATATACCTTAGCTTCATCTATGTAAATAACTCTCATGACAATATCACTCTGATTAACATCAAGGAGTCCAAGGGTTCACCTTTTCAATACCTGTACCTCTTGCTCCATCAATTGCTAAAGCAAAGAATCCTTTTCATAATGACCAAGATATGATGTCCATAAAAGGAGGTAGTTACACCATTACTTATGGAGGTTGTCTTACTACATCAGGTGACCATCAGGAAATATGTCATGAAAAGAGGAGTCAATTCAACTGCTGAGGCAAAGTGGATGGATGTTAAGATTGAATAGCATTGTAGCTACCTTAACCTCAGCACTCATTCTCTATGAACATGTGTAAAATAATTGAAAAATCTGATATCAACTATTCAATGATATATACATGTAACAACCATATCATTAAGAGAACTTGAAAATAATTAGAAATTCAGTGTACATTGTGTACACTAGCTTTAGTCTTTTCTTTATGCTTGACTGTGCTCACATGTCCCACTACTTCTTTTCCAATTTTTGAGCAGCTCCTCTGCCTGATACAAATATTCTAAAGAAAGACAAGTGTACTTCCAGCAAGTACACTAATAAATTGACAGGTATGCTATATCTAACTTAGTCTTGTAGACAGCAGCTCCCAGTCTTGCCTTCTTGCTTAGCCTAAGATGTTTCTGTATCAATAATTTATGGTTAGTATCACTGTCACTCAGCTCCTCATGATTAGAAATATTTGTGGCTAGCTTTCCTGCCTAGTGAGACCTCAGCTCTGATAACAATTTTCCCATTACCAATGTTTATACTGGGGGGGGGGGGGGGGGGGGGGAATTGACACCTTTAAAACACTAAAGATTTAGCTAATAGTGTCAGAATACAAAATTGAAAATGCTCCAGCACACTGCATTGAGTGCCAAGCTCACTGTAATTATTGTAGTTTCTTCTTGATAATTAAGATTGACATTGCTACCCCATGGCTATTGAAGTCGAGATTGGGTTCAAAAATCTTGAGATTCTAGCCACAATCTTGAAAACTTGGAGGGTGCGTACTTATGGACACATAAGATAATGGACCTAGAGACCTGGAGGCATGCAAACACAACATAATTCTAGTAGAGAAATTGGCAGGGTCACACTTGGCAACATCTCTTCCTGTGGGCATGTCATAATACAGGCATCGCAGAATGTGCGTGTGTGTGTGCGTGTGTGCATGCACATGCACACAATGGGGTTAATCAAAATTGATGTGGTGGGTTGATCACATCAATTATCTATACTATTAAGTACAAATAGTCTGTCCATCTATCTGTTTATCCTTGATTAACGTTTGAACGGTTGAAGTTAGACCCACGAACCCATATATATTTAGAATTAGTGTCACCTGGGGGATGTCATTAGCATATTTATATGGTCATATCCCTTTCTGTATTCAAAAAAAGCCAAAAATGGTACTTTTGCAAGAAAAAAGAATGGAGCTACAGTCTTAAATCCATGGCATTGCATGCAGACACGACTTGAATTTGTGAATAACATGGGATGGGTCCCATCTGGCCACACCTCTTTGTGTGTAAGGCAAAAATGTCAAAAATAGTACTTCCAAAAACAAATTTTACCTAATAACGTTCAGATTTGTTTTAAAAGTCTACAACGTGTGTCTTCAAAGTAGACAATTTTGTGACTTCAGCCCACCAGCCTATGCACTCCCAGATCTTCTAGCCATCAAACCATAATCAATTTAAAAAAGAAAAGAGAAAAAATATATATAAAGATGACTCTCAGAGGGCATTGGATGAGCTAAATTTAAGATAAAAACCATTCAAAATAGAGGAAGTATTAAATTGTATCATTTTAAATTGGACCACAAATATGGTATACGACCCAAGGTTTATCTCGGATATTTTGGAGGAGGGGAATAACAACATGGGTTTTCAAAATCAGCTCAATATTGTGTTAGCAAAATTTTGGAGGCAATATGTGACAATAAAATATAGTATACGACCCAGGGTTTATCTCAGATATTTTGGAAGGGGGGAATACCAATACGGGTTTTCAAAATCAGCTCAACATTGTGTTAGCTAAAATTTGGAGGCAATATATGACAATAATAATTTTGTGACTTTGAGACTTGTCATACTCCTGTTACTTTTCTTGAGCTTTGAATAATTATCAAAAATGGATGCTCGATTTTTGGTCCACCCCTCCTCTTCCCCCCCCCCCCCCCCACCTTTTTTTTTTGGTGGAAGGGGATACTATTGCCATTTAGCAGTGGGGAGGATTGGGAAGAGCTTCACAAAACATTAAGCAAACTGAACATGATTTTCCTTTAGTATTTCAGCCCTCATACTGTTGGCACCAGGCTGCTCAACATACCTGACCCTCCTGTGAGCTTTCTTGTATGCTGTCTATAAACAACTTCTATTTTATAAACTACTACATGTAGCCTTCTAGATGTAGCCCATGCCAATGTTAACATGAAACATTATAGAAGCCACTCAAAACACCATTTCTACACCTAGAAGTTCATTCAAACTTTTCAGATTGGTCAGTAATATTTGGAGGCATGATGTAATGCTGCAAGGTAGATTGCCAACTATCAGATTCATAAGTTTATCAAACTATTGGGTTATTATTCATTGTGTAATTAGTTTGCGTAGTAACAATGAACTAAGGGAATGTAGTGGCAGAGTGAAAAGGAAAAGGAGGAAGGGAAATAAAAGGGATAGAAGAAAATATTTATTAAAGGATAAAAGGAACCAAGGAAGGCATTACACCACCCCCCACCCCACCCCACCCCACCCCCCCACCCCACCCCACCCCCCCCCCCCCTCCTCTTTATTATTGCATAATTCCACTGGAAGACTCCAACTAATGACCCATTTGAGGCTAAAATTGATCATTAGTTGAAGTCCTCCAGGTTAAAATTGAATTCCTTTTTTCCCCCATGGAAAGAAAATGAACTACATTAAAGAAGAGAAATAAAAATATTTATAAAAGTAAGTAGTAAGTAGTTTCTAAGCTATGTTGCAAATATATCATTAAATAGTACCCCACTCCAGACTGTAAAATAGCTCGGGAGTAAAGGAATTCATTCATAAGGCAATTAGTAAAAGGTAAATTTTTTTTTTTTTTTTTTTTTCTTTGTATGTGAAATGTAATAATTTCCATGTTTTTTTTGGAGTGGATAGGTGGTTGAGTTTTAGTGGCATAATCTTGACAGCTATTCTATGAAAATTAATATTTCACTAAATAAGAATGACCAAATGAACCAGGACAAGGATTAGGGACCTGCTATGCAAAGTTGAATGAGAATTATTGTACACAGAAAGGAGTGGGGGGGGGGGGGGGGGGGGGGGGAGAGAGAGAGAAAGGAAGATGGAAAATGAAGATGGAAAATTGTTTTGTTTACTCAAGGATTATATGCACTGGACAGAAGAAAGAAATGTTATGCACTTCACTCTTTTTTTACAGGTGATTGAGTCATGATCTAGCTATTGACTGATTTGTAGGAAATTGAAGAGAAAATGAGAAGAAAAAAAAGAGAAAAAAAAACAACTAAATATTTCAACTTTGCAAGCAAAGCTACTAGCTTGCAGAGTCTGATGCTAAGCATACTGAGGAACTATCACTGACTTTGTCAGTTCTAGGACGTTTGTCTGTGCTGTCATATTTTAATATAAAGGTCAAAAGTTCCTTGGGCAACATTGCATTACTTATCCTGCTATCTGATTGGCTCACCATCAAT